>JAPMOQ010061688.1:1492842-1517913 GCA_026543055.1 Argiope trifasciata | reverse complement strand
TATATATATATATATATATATATATATATATATATATATACATGGCACTTTCGAAGACAGTTTACATTTTATTCTTTCTTTCCCGGGAGTAGCATAATCATGTAAAAACGGCGCAGTCAAAGCAGAAGTGGCGGAAAAGAAGACATGGAATTATTTTTCCCTCCTCATATACCACATTTTAATAGGGAAAATATTTCTTTCTTGTGCTAACCTATTATTAAGATACTCATGAGTATTTATGTATGTGTCAGTCTCAAAACAGGGGAAATACAGGGATCTTTTAAAAGAAGAATGTGCTTATTAGACATTATTCTAGTTCTTCACTCAGAGCGTGTGAAAGTTGGCTTCTAATCGATTCAGCAATTTTACAAAGCTTCTCTTGTATTAATGAAGTAGAGAAATGGAATCGAATCAGGAAATAAGAGAATATTTTTAGAATGACGTTACTTCTTCTTCTTGCATGCAGCCGACCACCCCGCCACCACCGAACGTAGCAGTATCGACAAGATTTGTTGTGGTTCACTGCTCTGAGAATGACGTTACTATGGTCCAAATTACGATAGAACTTTAGAAATTAATTTGGATTTAAATTAGATGTAAAAATATCATTACATATACATATATTATTGCCTTTACACTACAAACAATTGAATTGTCCAATTTCCTTTTGGTAGCAAAGACAGAACAGAGCTTTTATTGAAAATAAGTTTTAGTTGCTTATCAAACCTACTATCTCTCCCAACGCTGAACAACAAAACATCAAAGACAGTAGGGAGGAGGGACAGAAGATAGGTCAATCGATTGGTCACGATTGAAGGTCGCACAGGGAAAAATTGATTGGCGTCTTTGTGAATGTATCTAGGCGTATTTTCAATCAACAGAAACGACTCTCCTTAGAGGAGTCAAACCTAAATTTTCTTTATTTTTGGCTCGCAGCACCGAGACTGCAGCAATTCAATTATCTCGCAGCTCAAAGCAATTTATCCTCTGTGCTAACTCGGCCTTCAGTTTTATAACGTCTCAGACTCGAGTTAATACACTGCAGCTACACCAAAATTGTTTCCCTGTTCATTAAAGATGTAGGCAGGTGCGAAATTTAATGAATGCCAGCTCCAACACTTTTTGGTTTTCTTTCTTGCCATGTTGTCCCCGCTTGCTGATAAGCATTGGAATTATTTTAAGTAATCAAAGATTTAATACGGTAGTCGGTAATCTGGAGTATAGAATTTCTAGCTGGAAGTAGATAATGTTCAGGATCTTGAAAGTGTCAAAGGAGTATATTTTACTTCATAAATCGCATAGTGGTTTGATTTTTACTTTTTAGTTAAATCTTGTAATCGTATGAAAATTTGAATTTCAAGATTTTAGTCCATTTTCATATTTTAGATCTCGTGAGACTGAAGAACGTATTTTTTTTGCGATTACGTCTTCTCTCTATCTGTGAGAGGGATACTAGAAAACGCTTTGAACTTGATAGATGAAATTTATTATGTGACATATTCATATAATTTTTCGATTCCTATCAAATTAAATATGGTAGGTGGTATTTTACACAAAATTTATGCATTTCTATCAAATCCATGTGATGAAAGTTTGTCAATTTGTTCAAGAGCAAATGAACTCGAAAATTAAAAAAAAAAGAAAAGAAAGAAAGAAAAAGAAAGTTTGAGGGATCAAAGACGATGCATGATTTTATCCTCCAATGTACAAATACACTTTAAATTTTAAAAGAAATCGATTAAAGAGTTGACCACTTACCAATCTGTATTTTTGTTTATATGTAAACACTACAACTAAAAAATGCAACGTCTTAGATTTTCGTGTTTTTTTTATATTATTTTGTAACAAAAATTGCCTTCATGCGGCAAATGCCAGTTTCAATCAGTAGTGTGTTGTTTTCAAAAATACAAACTCAGTTTTCTTCACTAAAATTACAGAGCTTAAAATACAAAAATACGAGTTTTTGACAACAAAAGTTTGAGCATTCGCGGCCTTCATGGCTTTGACCGAGCTCTCTGGGTGTTTTTATTGCCTGAGATTTAAAACGTAGGATAAACGTTGATTTAACAAACTTAAAAAAGAGAAAATGTTGTAACTGCCAAAATTTAGCCAAAAATTCCCTATTTCAAATTTCCACGAATCAGAAAAAAATATTTTCGGAATCACGTCTCCCTGTTTAAGAAAATGGAAATTCAAAAATAACACAAACTTGACAAAGGAAATTAGCATGGGGTATTTCTGTAAATATTTCTGTTTATCAAATTTTTTATCAAAACCCATACGAAAAAAAGAATGCACGTTTGTTTGTCTTTATATATGTGAATAAGGAAACTGAAAAATGTAAAGAGATGGACGGAGGAAATTCAGTTTACAGATTTAATAATTAGAACTGTGAAGTTTTGAAACATACATATCGACTAATTGATTATCTATATTTCCGTTTATGAGCAAAAGTATTTTAAAAATATGACCAACTAGATATATGAGATTTGTTAAATACTCTTGTCATCGAAATAGCAGATTTGCATAGAATTTTAGATCCAATTGATCTATAATAAAAATTCCAAAATACATACAATCTTTTGTTTTGTATGGTTAACTTATTTTTTCTAAAGTATGTGAGGAAATTGAGAGAAGACCAATCATGATAATTAACATAGAATTATTCAAATTATATTGTAATTCATCAATATAAAATAGCTCATAAAATATATTTTTTATATTTAATAAGAATTATATTTCCTATTTGTGAATTCATTCTGCCTCAAAAGAACTTTGAAAAATGCCTTTTAACATTTACAGATTTAAAATGATTACTTTGAGTGCCACCTTTGAATTTTTACTTTCGCATTTTAACAATGTTAAAAAAGTGTTTTAAAGGTCTTTATTATTTGGCCATTTGCCAGGCGATACAGCAGCACGTTTTTCAAGAACTTATTACAATGCAGGAGAACTTATTACAATGAACGGAGTACAATGGAACCGCCATATACCGAACTTATTTCCATATCGAAATATAAGATCATCTTTTTTCACATGTTTAAGGATACTCAAGCATAAGTTAATAATGAATAATTAACAACTCGTTTTATATTGATTGCGGTATTTTAAAAAATAATATAATAATTTAAAATAATTATATAATTTAAAATAAATTATACGGAGCTTTCAAAAATAAGCTTTGAACTTCATTCATTGTATAGGTCTTAAGCCATGGGAATAAATAAAAAAAATCTGGCATGTAAATGCACAAAACTTATTTGTTTTTCTTTAAGTCAACCTGATATCAAAAACATTTGTAAAATAAAAACACTGTGACACACCTTGTTGTTTATTTTCTGCGGAGGAATTAAAGAGGGAAAGGAAAACGCAACCATGACCTTATTATGTAAACGCGAGTTTTAAATTTTGTTAACCGCATTCTGGGTAACCGTCGATAGCTCAGTTGGCAGAGCGGTAGACTGTAGTGCAGAGTTTCCCAAACATTTTTGTGTCGTAGACCCCTTGCCATGTTTTTCCGTTTTGAATAGACCCCCTACTTACCTGATATTGATTTCCTGTAAATTTCTAACTGTAGTGAAGTTTACTGTTAAAAACTTAAAGTAAAAACACATGTTAATTTATACATTTATTAATTGAATTTAAATTTATACTACTCAAAATAAAATTTCGTATCTGTTATGTAAAATCTATGTAACATGAAATAAACATGAAATAAACTAACATAAGCAAAAAGTCAATATTTTTAATGAGAAGGATGAGCCTGATGCTTTAACAATAAATTATGAACATTTGGCGTCAATTTTGTAAGGGTTAATCTTAAATCTCCTCGGCTAATGATGTCCAATGATGCTAAATTTTTTACTTCATAGGTACTTTTATGAATAATGTAAACGTTTTGATATTATAAGATAGTATGATGTGAGTAAATAGGCACTATTAGTGTATGTGTTGAGATTTACTATCGTGGATCCCCATTTTCATTTCATGAACCCCAAATTTTTTTTTCGCTGACGTAGACCCCTTGCAGGTTGTCATAGACCCCTTGGGGTCAATATAGACCACTTTGGGAATCACTGCTGTAGTGGATCTTACGCCGATATCCATAGGTCGCTGGCTCGACGGAAGTTTTTTTTTCTGTTGTTGTTGTCGCAGAATTAAAATTATACAATGAAGGAATAGTTTTGCAGCTATAACACGTTCAATTCCCATGGCTAATACATAAAAAATTCAATTACAAATATGTCCCATGTTTAAAAAAATTTTTTTTTCGTTTAAAAGTTTTTGAAAAATATGTCATTGATAAAAATAAATTGTTAGAATCCTTTAAAAAATGCAAAATTGTACCCAATCAAAAACAGTAATTGAAATTAAGAATGAATTAGAAAATTAGAACTGAAGTCAAAATTGCACATCTTTTTTTCACTTTATTTTTAAAAAAGATTAAATATGGAAGCACATTCTGTAATAAATGAAGAACACATGTAGTCATTAACTGCTAAAAAATATTGAGTATCAAATTAATTAATTAACAATCAAATGACTCAAATGAAATATGTAAAAAAACTTTAATTGATTATTCTATTTTCGATCAAAAATACTTCCGAATAATCAAAATGCATTTTTTATAGAAAATTAATCCATTAGATTTTTTTAAATGAAAATAAAACATATCGCTATAAAATGTGAAGTATGATACATAAATTTAAATATTTGTTAAAACTGATAATAAAAATAATGAATTTTTAATACAATATTAAAATTATAAAGTCTGACTTACTCACAAAAAATTTCCAAGGGCAGAATAATCTGAAGATAAACCACCACCAACAACAACAACAAAAAACAACCCACGACGATTTGTATTTATCATATTCATGAATAATTTGATTTTATCGTCATCTGAATAAAAATAAATTTGTCTCGCTTCAACAATGCAATTTACAGTTTATCAATATCGTCTGCTATGGTAAAAGCAATTTTCTCCGAACTAAAAAAAAATTAATTGAGGTCGCAGACGATTTCTCTGTAACATAATTTTGAAATATTTATTAGCACTTTGGCCGCAGGTAGAAATCATAAATTTTTTTTTCTTCTTTGCAGATTGTATCTTCGATTCGGCTATAATAGCGTAATTGGTTTCCTTACCTAGAGTTATGTTCTTATCCTTTTTATACTACATAAATTTAATTTATTTATTTACTTATATATACCAAGATTTCATTTAATTTTATATAATTTAAATATCTTTATCTATTGCTTTTGTTAACTAAAATCAAATTGATCAGTTAGTGTCAAGTTCATGATTCTTTTGAACAAGAGGTCTAGAGAAATTTTTAAATCTTTCTTTTATAACGTTCAGTTGAAACTTCCCTGGTAGAGTTTTCTGCTCAAATATTTATTAGCATTTTTAAATTGACAACTTCTGAAATTCTAATTGATTTTGCTGTAGTCAGTTGGGTGCATTTTCTGGTGTTGTTATACTGCAGTCAGTGACTATAAGTATTAATGTCATTTAAAAATGCCAATTTTTATAGATAATTTGCATTATTTTCTCAAAGAATAGCGAATCATTAAAAATAATAATAATAAAATGAAATCCACGAGCTCAAATTTCTAGTTATCATGTGAGGACATTATTATTTTGAAAATCAAGTTGTAACTTTAGTTGGCGATAAAACGCCAAATGTTACAATCTTCCGATATATTTTCTCAAAATCATAAGAGTGAAAAATGGGTGCCTCAAAAGCGGTAGGTCTCTAATTTGTTGTTTAATCATATTGAGGCTTCAACAAATTGTCATCTACGCATATTGAGGCTTAAAAATCTCAAACCAAAGCAACATCATGTTCTCACATGATAAAAAGATTCGTGTTCTGATACAAATAAACCATTTGATATATTTCTGTGGGAAAATAATAATGTGATTCAAAACATTTTATGTTTGAAATAAAACAATCAAATTCTTACAACATAAAAGAATTTAAAAAAATTATTTCAAATTAATTAATTAATCTATTTTAATAATCTTTTCAAAATAAACGAAAAACTGAATTAAATATTTGCTAGGAAAAACAAATAATATAAAAAAATTAAAATTAATTCCTACTTAGGTCAACAAATTTTTTTAATGTTAATTACTTTTTATTAAATAATTATTATGTTTCAAACATTGTTGATTTTCCCATGAATTGTTCACACATTCGCCTGAAAAATACTGAAATCGTCGCATTTTACCGATTGAGCTGCTGTCGGTTGATTTCAAACTTCGTTGCAAACGGCTAAAACTCTATTTAAAGTATTAAAAATTAATTAAATTTAATTAATGAACAATTATTTGAGGGAAAAAATGTATTAACATAAATGTCATCATTGCAAGTTTTAAAAAAGGTATTAGAATTTGATTGGATAAATAAAAAATATTTTATTAAAGATTGAAACATTGAACAAGATGTATAAATGAATATATATAGGAAGAATGTGAAATAATAGTAGTAATTGAAAAAAAAATACTAATGATTTACTGTTATGATTTTTGGCAATTTTTATTTTCCAAAAATTGATAAAAATGAAAATTAAGGATTAATGAACGTTAACTAAAGGAAAAGTTAAGCCTATTATAATTATTATGAATATTTTATCCAAGTATTTTATGTAAAATAATCGTAACAGAAATCATGAATATTAAAAAAAAAAAAAATGGTGTTCTATAAATGTGTTAGGACAATTCTATGTAATGTTTTCTCATTACATTCGAGGGCCGTTGTGGCCTGGTGGTAAGGTCTCGGCTTCGGAACCGGAGGGTTTCAGGTTCGAGACTCGATTCCACCGAAGATCCGTCGTGTGAGGGGGTCTCTTGCACGTTAAATCTGTCAGGCCAAAGTCCTCCCGCTGGTGTGGTGTGGTGTGGAGAGGGGGGTGCCACTTCAGTTGTCGTCCTCGTCATCTGACCGTGGTTCAAAATTACGAGGTCCGTCCCAAAATAGCCCTCGTGTTGCTTTAAACGGGACGTTAATATAACTGAACTGAACTGAACTCATTACATTCGAGATTCTAAATTTTAAAAAAGTACCTTCTAATACCCTCTTTGTCAAATAACTAATATAATGACTATGCCATTATTGAAATACACATTGGAGTTCTTATGTGAAAAAGTGAGAATCGCGAGGTTTTTATATACAATGGCAAATCAAGATTTTAATAAAATTGGTTGTTTTATGTCAATATATTTTGTAACAAGTAAACAATTCAATAAACACGCTTTATAATGTCAGTGCCTGTTTTGAAAATCAGAATCCACTTCACTGTATTTTCGAACTCACTATTCCAAATTTAGCGTGTTTATTATCGTCTGAAAAAGAATACAAGCCAAAGAATAGCAAATGCGAAGAATAGAATAATCAATATTTTAAATGTGCTCGCCTCTCTAAACACAATGCTTTTTACGACAGCAAATTCTGATGTAAATAAGTCTCGTCTGTTTCGTCAGGTATCATCACCCCACCCTTATAAAAATACCCTTTGGGTAGCTCATTCTGCCTTAACAAGTGTTCCGAACACGCTAAGCATGTAAACATCTCGCTGGAAGGAACGAAATAGCTGGTGTAAAAATAGATCCACTCGCTGAAGGATCGTCTTTGGGTTTGGAAAGAATGGCTCAACTGATTCACAAGTGTTGACTTCTGTGCTCTTCGTTCGTTTCGTTTTCGGTCCTGCTTTTGTTTTTTTGTTCCAGTGTGCTTGAACGGAAACGACCGACAGTCGCCTGAGCAAGTGTTTTTGTCCCCAATGGGCCTCTCTTTTTGGCTGGGTGCGAGCGTTTCGTGCGAGTAAAATTTGCTATTAGTGCTTCAACAAGTAGATAGACTGCCAAGAAATCTAAAGCCTAAAATCAAGTATCACGAGAGAGAAAATAAGTGATAAACAGCTCGTGAGAGGAACAATTTGAACTTTTGAAGCACAAAACAAAAACAATATATATATATGTCTGAAATAAAGGTCACAAACGTAAAATCTGCGAAAAATAAAAAACTATTCTCTGCTTTGCCACGAAATTTGGCACAGAGATGCACTACAATGGACGAAAGAACATAGACACATAACAACATGGAAAAGATTTTAATTGGGAATTAAGAAAATGTGTGTATCAAAAAGTGTTACAATATGAATCAGAGATAAAGCATTTACCTCTGGAGAAGCCTATCTAATATGGAGTATCACCACCGTGCACTGCTATACAGGATTTCACAACGAGCTTTCATACTGTTTATGAGGGTGTCAATAAATACTTGGGACAACAAAGCTCATTCTTCCAAAAGCGTGACTTTTAACTCTTGGAGGGTATTAGGAGGGCGGTTACGCTGTGCAATGGATTGAATTCGCCGTAATGATCAGAATAACAATTTAATTTTTTTTAATGTTTTAACTTCAATAACCAATTTAACCAAGAAATTAGGAAATTTAATGAAAACATGGGAAATTAAGCTGTCATTTTACCCTTTAACAACGTGTCGGTCAATATCCTATTAAATAGTTCGTTGATTTGTTAGAATGCACGCATTTTACATTTTAATTTTTGATACAAGGGGTGTTGAAAAGAAAAGGCACGAAACGTCGTAACCGTTAATATGTTTGTTTGAGTCACTATGAGAGTATGTAATGAGACATCTAGGGATGCGATTGGAGTCCCTGGAGTATATAGGGGTATGCAAGGGCGGCAGCATGCACAGGAGAGAGAGGAGAGAGCATCCTCCAATGGACTGGTCAACATTTGAAGACAGGATAGACAGGGCATGCCGAGATTAATTCCGATGTGTATTGTGAGAACACTCCGAAGATCATGCAAGTCCATCAAATAAATTAAAACAGCATATTTTATATGAGTGAACTGAATTAAAATAACATATTTTACACTTTAACGACAATGTAATTTAACTATTACTTTAAAAATAGTTACTTACCTTACATTTATTTGCTAAAAAACAATTATTTCTCATATAAAAAAAAGAAGTGAATAATCAAAAACTTGAATGGCGATATTTATTTTAAATTATCCTGTCAGGGGGAAAAGTTATTTCCTTAAAATATATTAAAATCAAAACAACTATACCAAATATTTAATTAGTATATAATCTTTGCTAATACCAAGTTTAATTAATTTAATATTGATAATTCCTATAAATCAATATAATAATTTTATATATTGTTTCAAAAACGACGTTTATTTCAAATACTTTTCATCACATCATGTTTCTTCTCACTTGAATCACGTACTGTTAATACGTTAAAACAAAATAAGAATAACTTTATTATAATTTTAAAAAATTACTAAGCATTTACACCTCCAGATGGCGCTTCTTTTATCATGTGAGAGAGACTGAGACATGTCAGGGCATGCGCGAAGCTGCGAATTTGCTGTTTAGATCTGAATAATATCAAATAATCTGTATTAAATTGCATAATCTAGTTCACAGAATATAGCATCTAGTATCGTATTGTCAGTCAAGGTTTAAGAGGTAATTATAAAATGAGTACTTCGATAATATACCCCATGATGAATTCAGTGTTGCACTAATAATAAGAATAAAAAATTTATTGTTTAAGAAATCAGTTGAACAAGAATCCTCGTACAGTACAAAATTGCATTAATTATTTTTCTGTCTTCTAAAAACTAGAATGGGACTTACTATTTTTTGCTAAAAACGCAGAGTGTAGTTATATTTAAACTTCCCCTACAAACAGCAGCCTACGATGCAAACGGATTAATGGATTACAACGAATTTCGGTTTATAGACTATATTCGAAATGCGCTCTCGGAATTTCGGAAAAAAAAATTAGATTCGAAATGTCCACAGGATGGCGCTTTTAAAGGAAAAACATTAAATCTAATACAATAAATGCCCAAAACGGATACAAAAGTAATATTAACATTTATCGACTAGTTTCTAATCATCTCGTCATCTAACTACATCAAGTAAAGGTAAGGAAAAAAAAAGTCGCTATTTTAGGGGGGGATGTTAAGGGTATAGAAAAATAGTCTTGGACTAATGCAAATTTTATTTTACATACACACAGGGTGGTTATAATTAAACTTCCCATATAAACAACATCATATAAAGCAAATGGTTGAAGGTATTGCATCAAATTTGGTACATAGACTTTACATGAGATGTTCTCGCAAAATTTTATAAAAGAAAAAAAATGGTTCCAAAATGTCCACCAAAGGGCGCTTTTTTCAGGGAAAGACATAATTTTAACACAATAAGCTATCAAAACAGAATAGATAAACAATATTAATATTTATTGATTAGTTTCTGATCACCTTGATACCACATCAAATAAAGATAAGGAAAAAACAGGATTATTCTGTTTGAGAAAAACGGTTCAGTTTTTAGTAACAAAAACAGTTTAGGGCGAAATTGCATACGAGGAGCAGTTGTTAATTGTGTCCAGGATGATGTAGAAAAGGTATTCCATCTGACCACCCTTATTCAACGGCAAAATTTCAAGTCAATGAACAGTAATATCATAACTGATTAGTTGTGATTCTTCTCACATAAAACGTTATGGAGTTTGCAGTTTTTCTGTTTTTTTATTTTACTATCCATAATTCTTGTTCTGGATTGTTAATATTCTTTCCATATTCCGTTTTGGTCGTTAGTTGTACTAAATTTCTGAAAAATGAGTCTTCTGGTGAACATTTTGGAACTATGTATATTTTTTTCCCAAAATGCATTGAGCGCATCTCGTGTATAGTCTGTATACCAAATTTCATTGCCATCTACTCATCTGTAGTAGGATGCTATTCACTGGGGAAATTAAATTACAGTAAAAGCTCTTTATTCGCGGTGTATATGTTCCATAAATATGCCGCGAATACAGAAACCGTGAACACGGAATGGTAGTTTATATGGGATTATAGGATACGTTCCTAGGTGACAAAATGATAATTATATATATATATATATTTAATCAATTTAATTGAAGTTTTCGAACATTTTGATTAACTATCTTAAGGCTTAGGCAATCGTTTGAAAAATTTTGTCATTTTCTCTTGCTTGGCAGTTTTTAAAAGCTCCTTCAATTCAGACTGATTCGCAGCAGTTGCACTAGCAATTAGCCTCTTAGAAAAACAGATTTCGTTCCATAGACGTTCATAAAGAAATCGCAAAGCTCATTTACCATTCTTAAACCTTCACTAAGATTTTTCTAATTAAATGGTCAGTGCTTCTTCAGCGGGCTGTGAATTTAACATTTCCTCCAAGTCGGTTTCAGTCAGATCTTCATCTTGCGATTCAAGCCATTCCTGAATGTCACTTGATTCTATCTGTTCGAACCCATCTCGTCCTATTCCATTCGCGATTTCGGCTATGTTTGCAGTTTGCATTTAACAGCAACATACTTCAGACAAAGTTGTAATAAGATCTATTTTACTTTTTTTATTAGTCTATTTGACAGCATTTACAAAGGATATTGGGTTGGATATCTATTGGAATCCTTTTATTATTATGTATGTACTTATTAGATCCACAAATAAAGAAATTTTTAGAATGTAGGAATTGGGTCGAATTTTTTAAATCCGCGAATAAAGGAAGCGCGAATAATGGGCTTTTACTGTATTCCCTCCTTATAATTTGTACCAAGAAATTTTTAAAATTAAGTTTTATTATAGCTGTCATATTCATAAACACGCATGATAATTATTTCAATATGTAATTGCACAAATGATAATGAAATGAAGTCAAATCCCTTACTAAGTTTTTTTTCTACCCATTCTTTCTTTTACTATAGTCAGTAATTTGTCTGTCTGGGAAGCAAGATTTGGCACAGTTTGAATAACAAGCAAACAGCGCCAAGTAGTTTAGTCTCATTTGCCAAATGTGCGATTAAGTAACTTTAAATTTCAGTTCAGTTAAAAAAAAGAATTAAAAAAAAAACCAAAAAGAGGAACAAGACATGTTATTGAACTTTTTTATTATCTCGTGTACGTAACATAATAGGAAAAGAAAATTTGATTTGACCTTCAGATTAGTGTTGAGTCTCAGATCTTACTGAATTCGAAAAAATACATTTTTGGAAGTATGTTACAATTTTGGCGTTTATGTGAACACAATTATTCCATTCTAAACGGTAGAAATGGCTACGGTGGTCTCGTTGTAAAGTCTTGGCTTCAGAACCGGAGACTTTAAGGTTAGAGAGGATTCCCACGTTTAGTTTAGTTTAGTTATATTAACGTTCCGTTGTAAATCAACACTAGGCCTATTTTGGGACGGACCTAGTAATTTTGAACCACAGTCAGATGACGAGGATGACACTTGAACTGGCACTCCCCTCTCCACACCACACCACACCAGCGGGAGGACGTTTGGCCTGACAGATTTAACGTGCAAGAGACCCTCTCACACGACGGTTCTACGGTGGAATCGAGTCTCGAACCTAAAAACCTTTGGTTCCAAAGCCGAGACCTTACCACCAGGTCACCGCGGCCGTACTGTCTTCAGAAAAGTATTCTGGAACTTCACCTTCGTATAAAAGCTGACAATCTCTCGGTCACAGTGTTCTGAGTTCAGAGTTGAGCTAATAAATTGATTTAACTCTACTTACTGTGTTTTCTTGAGTTCTATCTACATGACAATATTGCCACATATTATGAACACTCGGGAGACCCACTCACACAACGGTTCTTCGGTAAAATCGATTCTCGAACCTAAAACCCTCCGATTCCGAAGCTGGGAACTTACCACCAGGCCACTGTGGACCTGGGGATTCCCTCGAAGAACTGTCGTGTAAGTGGATCTGATGTTTTTTAAATTCGTCGAGGCCAAACGTTCTTCCACTGGAGTGGTGTGAAAGCTTGAATAGATCTGTGCAGATCAGGTGCCATCTGTTCGGATATCCAAAACAAGTGGAGCTAGATAGATAAAGTTTTGCACTCAGATTCAACATTTATAAAGTGAACCCTTATGAAATTGAATGTCTGTTAGGTCTGTAACACAATAAATGCATGCAGATAAACCCAAAGCAAGTCCAACATAAGTATAATGGCTTATTGTACTTATGAAAATTAAAGAAATTCCACAAAATTTAAAGCCGTAAGTTTACTGCTTTTCATTCTGCAAGGTATTTCACTACGCAAAAGCAAATATATTCTTGTAGGGATTTTCTTTTTAACTCATGAAATAATTTCTAAGGTATTTAATAATTTCTAAGGTCTTAATGTATTTAAAGTATTCTTTTTTTTTGCTCTATTTAAATATTATTCAGTCTCTTTTACTTTACTTAAATCTGGGCAATCGTTTTAATCTGGAACGTTTTTATTTCATTTAAATTCCAAATTTCATTAAGACTTTCAACGTTACCCTCGAGATATCTCGTCTTTTAGATACTTCCAATTACAGGTTTCTATGGGCTAAAATATATGTCTTATAGCCCACAGAAACCTGTAATGAAATTATATAAATGATGAGATATCTCGTCCGTAGCGTTGAAAGTGTTAAATTCGTTTAAGGTATCCGACTACGTTTAAAACACTGGTTATCGACCACATTGGCGATTTTTAAAAAATTCTTATTATTTCTTGTAGTTCAGACTTTTCTTTTCCCAAAACAATTTATTTTTTCTAAAAAAAGGAAGGCCTGACCTTTCAACCAGGGTCACATATTTTTAGCTTAAAATTTGTCTTTAGCTTCAATTTTCTCAAAACTTTAATTTTCATAAAAATTCTATACCGTCACATAATATCCCCTAAACCAATAGAGGTATTTACGTAAAAATTTCAACGTATTTTAAATAATATGGGTAATGAAACGAACCAAAAGTTTTATTACTGGTGAAATATGTTTTTCAATTATAGGTGTTCTTAGAAAAATTAAGCCGTAAATTTATGGTAAAAATGCATACATGCGCATATTTTTACCCATAACTTCATTGCATCTCCCAATTTTTCTTAGCTTTTGGTTCCTTTCATTCATCATTATATTCCATAAATTGTGTCCGCAGAAAAAAAGCAGAATTGCTGCATTACCATTTCGGGTAGAGCGTAAACCTTTTTGGTTAAATTTCAATAAAATTTACAACAAATGTTCCCAATTCTCAAAATATATTATATTTTTAAATAATTTTTTTTGTATTTATAGTGTTTATTATTGACAATACATCTAAAAACCATAAATAGATTCTAAAAAAATCCAATTTTTCAAAAATTTTCCTTCCAACGTATTCTGATACTTTAATAGGATTTCATTACATCAAATATTTTTTAGAGAAAATACAATTTTTCAATATTCCAACAAGTGAATAGTTTTCTGAAAATTTATATTCTACGCAACCAAATGTTTCGTTTTCAGAATTACACGGTGTTAATCTGTTTTGACGTTGTTGATGAGCGTTACGTGAGTATTTACGCATCGAAAATAAGAACGTAGCCAATTGTAACTGTAGATTTCAATTGGAAAAACACTTGAATTGTGTTTCTCTTGGCTTTTTTAATGACGCAACGGAAGAGTTTTTGAATTTACTTAACCCTTTATCGTTCCATCAGCTGTTCCTTGTTTATTTTTGGAGACCTTTCAATTAAAAAAAAAGAAGAAAAAAAAAGACGAATAGAAAAATGAGAAGGAAAACATCCGTTACTCCTTCTCTCCCTTGCAATTATACGCTTAAAATAAATCAGTAATTAGTCTAAAAGAACATTTTAAAACTCTCCCTCGACTTCTGCTAAACGATACCTTGTATTTACGATGAGGGTTGACCTTGAGAAAGTGAAAATGCTGTGCAAGCAAGAAATTTCTTGGAATTAGACGCTGACGTACTTTTATTTATTTAAAACGCGTGAGGTAAATTCTCTTGGTTAGACTTTTATAATTCTTTCAATCCTAAATCGGCCGAAATGTGCGTTGTAATGAAATCTGGAGAAAAACAAATGAATTTCGGTATTTGGTTTTAATCAGCAAGACTTTGGATGTGAATTCAGTTTCGAACTTATCCATCATAGGGCCGATTGCCGGTTGATACTTCTACGTTCACCGGTGGCGGGGTGGTCAGCTGTATGCAAGAAGAAGAAAGTATGTCTGTTTATATGCCGAGGTCTTATTAAGTTAAACTTAGATGAATACATTTTAGTTTTTATATTTTATACCAACTTCGAATTTCGGTCCAAACCTTCAAAGGTTTAGTTGTCTATCCATCTGTACATAAACTCTTTTTTTCAGGGATTTAACTTAGGCGATCAATAAAATTTGATATGTGGTTCAGACATCAAATAACAAAATATCTGAAAAAGCCCAAACTACAACAAACAGTGCAAATACTTCTTCCAAATATTAACCAAGTAAGAAGCAAAATTCCCATTTCGAATCACATTCCTATCAGTACCAACTACCAGTCCTTCAATACTGTTCCGTTTAGCAGTTGCGACGAGGTCGGCTGTACAAAAGAACCAAATATCCACTAAGTAAGAAGCAAAATTCACATTTCAAATCACATTCCTATCATTATCAACTACCAGTCCTTCGATACTGTTCCGTTAAGCAGTTGCGACGAGGTCGGCTGTACACAAGAAACAAATATCCACCAAGTAAGAAGCAAAATTTACAATTTGAATCACATTCCTATCATTTTGAGCTACCAGTTCTTCGATACTGTTTTGTTTAGTGGTTTGCCAGGAGATCTCCTGTACACAACAAGTATCAACCACCAATCTGTCGATCTGCTTTGTTTAGTGCTGGCGGAGTGAACGGCTTTACTGAAAAACAAGTATCACCCACAAATGTGCTTATTCTGCTTCGTTCAATGGTGGTTGGCTTTAAACAAGAACGAAGTCGCCTATACACAAGAACAAGTATCAGCAAACAATCTGTCGATGTCGCTTCGTTCAATGGTGAATGGCTTTACACAAGAACAAAGGTGCCTGTGTCCAAGAATAAGTACCAACAAGCAATTTGTCGATACTGCTTTGTTCAATGCTGGCGGGGTGGACAGCTTTACACAAGAACAAGTATCAACCACCAATCTGTTGATACTGCTTCGTTCAGAGGTGGTTGGCTTTACATAAGTTTCGGCACATGTGTGAAAATCGCCGGGGAAAAGAATAGGACACCGGGTTTACCAAGTACAATCGATTATCAGCCTGAATCTGATACAGTAAAAGCAATTTCCAATCTAGTCTAAATTATTTCCAACTCATTTTAGACCACTGAGTCCAGATGATTTAGTTGTCTATCCATGTAGATATGAACACCTTAACTCAAAACCTTAACAAAGTTGATAAGTGAAATTTAATGCTTGGGTTTTTCATAATAAAGTTGTTGTTGTGAATTATGACACTTTACAAGCTGTTCGCACTTTAAGCCTAGTGAGAGTCTCTTGGTTTTTCAGCAACGCCAATTAGGACCAAGAGTATGATATAACTATTTCATGCGTCACATTCACTTGCGAAAGCCCTTTTTACAGGTGGGGCACATTCAAACACTTCACAGACAGAACACATTTAACATTTAACACCACACCACATCTCCGTTTCTAGGGCACCTAAAGCCCTTTTTCGATTTGGTATAGATGTAGCTGGACTTTATTAAAAAGAAAAAAAATAACAGCAATTAATTTGGAAGAAACAAAAAATGACAAAATACAAAAACATATAGCATAAAAAATGATAAACAAAATAAAAACTTCTGATTCTTTAGAATGGAGATTAATAATAATTTATTAGGTTAATAAAAATAAGGTTAATCTAACTGCAACAGTTTTCCTTGACCAATTAGGAATCTAGTCATATTTATGATTCTTTTTTTGAAAGATTAATTACTAAGGGCTCTTTTATACCAAAGGATTTCTAGCAAAGAAGCGGGTTTTCGGAGAAGCAATCAAGGAATAAAATGGCTAGATGTCGAAAAATGTATGGGATCGCCGACTTCTCCACAAGAGCAGTAGTCATCTATCTATACTTATTATAAAGCTCAATGTGTGTGTGTGTTGGAGCTCTATAGGCCAGACTGTTGGACCTACAGCTACCATACTTGGTACATGTATACCTTGGAGGTCGGGAATGTGTACTTCAGAGCCCTTCTTTCGAATTTTTTAATTAGAATTTGAATTAATTAAAAATTAGGCGTTTTTTGGCTATACCTTCCGAAAATACAATCGCACAAGCATAATTTTTACATTATGTTAAAGATAAAAAAATTAGCCTTCTAATGGTATCAGTGTTTTAACATATAACTTAAGCTTCTGTTATTAACGAATTTCCAAATACATATTTTAATCATATTTGTCAGCAATATATTTTGGACAAAACAAAATTAGGTTTTATTAGCGTGTTGCCATCATATTACGAAAGTTCAGTTAAAAAAACTATCATCGTAAATTAAATTTGAAGAAATACAACTTTTAGCACGTGACTGGATAAAATAATATCAATATAAAATGTGATATTTTCTTTAAAAAATGCAACGCAAAGGATTCTATGATCGTTTGCAATATTTAAATCATTAATTGAATAAATTATCTTTATTTATACGGGATTGAATTTATACTGGATATGCATTCAAATTCAGGTCCAATATCTAATTTGTAAAATATTATTAATAGGCACATATATTGTTTAATAATATTAATTTGATCTAAATGAAATAAACAATTACATTTTATGTAGCTTGAATCAAACAATTCATTTATGAATAATAAGTTTTAGATTTCTTCATACTTAGCTATGTGAGCCATTTTTTACAAAATATTTTTATTAATATTTTAAATAAAAGTTGCTACATCAATCAGTCTTCTAAATCAATAATTAAAACTGACTGATTTATAAAATTATAGAATATTATTAGGAAAACGTGTTCTTTTAGAACTCTCCGTCCATCATCTTAAAGAAAAAATTAATTTCAGGCCAATCAATGCCATAAATTACTTCAAGGCGAATGAATATGTGATTTAATTGAAAATTTTAGAACGCATTACTTATGTCGAACCAGCTGGTCACCAAAGGTGGCTAGTTAATTCAATAAATCTTTTTTATTTACGTGCCCGAAGCGGGACTCGAGCCCGGGACTTCCGGATCACGGAGAAGGCTCGCTATTCTTATGCCAGGATGCAGGTCATACGAAAGTGAATCTGTACTAAATTTTAGACTCTAGATGAGGATCAAAGCACCCCTAGCGTGCAAGCGAGGTGCTACACGCAAGAGCAAGGACATACACGCATAAAACCATGCGGAACCACACCACTTTCGCTGCCTTTTTCTAATATTATTAGGTGAACATCAACAACAACTAATTAAATCATTATCAAATGTGTTTAATTGTTTTAAAGATCATTTAATTAAAAGCGCCGATCAAACATTCCATTTGATGATTTCTCTTCGCTTCCCGTTAGCTTGCAGACATCATATTTTTCAACAAAAAAAAAACATTTTCTTTAAAGTTGAGCGATTCGAGGTTAAAATGAACACAAAGAATTTGACACAAAACGGAAAACGGTGCTGGAAAAAAAAATGGCAGAGGTTATCCACCTTTGAGCCTTCTTTCAAAAGTAAGAAAAGAAGTTGCGACCTGTTTTGAAATAAGATGGATAAAAAAGAAAGCAATCGCCAGAAAGTACCGCACAATAAAATAACTGAGACGAAGTATTAGTTGAATTTGCACTTAAATTGAACAGAGACAAGAAACGACCTGATCGAACCAGGTTTGGCCGAACCTGATAGTTAAATTAAAACTTGGTGAACTAATTAATAAAAAAAAATATGTCTCACGATATATGCTAATTTCTGAAATCATACTTGCAAATTACTGTATCTAAATGAAAATTATACAATTATAAGTCAGTAACTGTTTATCATGGCCTAAAGCGTTAAGGAATTCTTATTTTATAGTCATCAATTCAATTTTTATATTAATATATTAATATTGGAACAAATATCAAAGTGATGAAGGAGTAACAAATTTTGCCCCCTCCTATTTCATTACGTCATGTAACTAAATTTATTTTTCTAGCTTCATTAAATATACAAGATATCCTGCTTCTGTATTTACGAACGTGGAGTAATTTAATTAGGTTATATTGATGTCACATTTCCAAACAGCAAAATGGTTATTTTGGAACGAACGTCCCAATTTTGAACAATGGTTAGATCATGAGAATGACGCCCGAGTTGAGAAATATCTGCACCACTCCACGAATAAATTTAGGAAAGATTTAAATAATGTGGGAAAAAAATTCAAATACAGTAAATTAAAAAAAATTTAAATTTATTTATTTATTTTTCTAAATTTTTCTAATACAGCAAGTGCGGGTTCCTCAATGTAGATGTCTATTGTAAGTGGTTGTGACTTAGGGTTAATTATATAATAAAAAAATAAATATAAAGTTAAGGCCGCGGTAGCCTGATTGGTAGAGCGTCAGTCTCGTAACCGAAAGGTCGTGGATTCTGTCCTCGTCTTGGCCAAAGACCGCCGTGTTGGCTAATGGCAGTTGGGTACGTTAAATAGGTCATGACTGTAAAGTCCTCCTAGTTCCCATAACAAAACGATACCTCTGGGGGTAATGAATCAGGGATGAGTCGGTCTCTGATTTGGATCTAAATTCCGACTTGTTGATGGATGAATGAGTGTATGAATGAATTCGACCACCCCCTAAAAAGGGTTGTGTCGTGTGTGTGAGCTAGAAGTCGGACTTCTGCCCTCTGGGTACTCAGGGGTCTTTACCCTCAGAAGCTACTGCACCTCCTCTCCGTGAAAAACACGGACACGACAACAATAACAAATATAAAGTTTTGGTCCGTATATGATTTTAAAAATTTACATCTATCCTATAGCGAAGCAGTTTTATGTGGTATTTATTCATTTAATGTGATATAGAATTATTACATTAATTAATTTAATGTAATTTTTTAATTTAATGTTTAATATGTAAATTTAATATACAAAACTGCATATTTTAATAAACTTCCAAAAGTACTTTTTGTAGTGTAATGAATGCCCGATAAAAATATTTTTAATAAATTACAATATTTCGTGTATTTTGCAGCAACGATATTGGCATCCTGGAGTAGAGGTAGCGCGTCTTTCCTCATGATCTGGGCATCTGGATGCCGGAATGGTTGCTTTTAATCTGTGTTCTATCCATCAATTCCGTGAATGTGTCCCCCAGTAAAAAGGGATTGAGCAAGCGAATGGGACGCGTGAAGTAGCTAAGTTGTATTCTTGATTCTAGTTGGTGCTATTGAAAAAACAAGAGATGCTAATTGAGGCTTAATTCACTGGCAGCTTTCTGTCAGCGGGTTTGTAAAGTGCCATAAGTATGCAATATATGCACATAATGAATTATTTAATCGTTGTTATAATTATTTAATCAATCATTAAAGTTTCAAATAATAACTTTTAAGGAAGATGTATTAATTAGTAATTATAAAAATCAGTTATACTATATTTTAATTAGCTGATTAAAGACAAAAAATAATTTTTCACGTTATATTTGTTTGAAATTTGTTGTTGTGATTTATAGCACTTTACGTTCCCGCTGACAATTAAATGCCACCCATTTAAGCTGAGTGAGCGTCTGTCCAAATGCCAGGATGCTGAAGATTGAATTGATACGTTATTAAATAATTGGTCATCTAATACGCATTGATTAGTCTAAACCAGTCCCCTGTTGTGTAAGTATTGACAAAATCAAAGAGATCTCAGTTGCTTAAATTAATATTTTGTATTATTTGACGACAAAGGAACATAGCAAATCTTTTGATCTTTTGATTTTTTTTAGGTTTCAAATAATCTACTGCATTTCTGCATGTCACTCTTTTATTTTTGAGAAACTGTCTTAATCCAACATTTCTATAATAGATACTTTTTTCAGTGAGGAAATTTCAACAATGGATATCTGATTATGAGCCCCAGAAACTCCAAATCATTCATATATATCTTTAAAAATACAAAAATTCTATTAACTGTTCATTTCAAAATACATATCTAAGACTTTGCTGAAAAGCAAGTTCTATTACAAGACATAAAGCTTACAGGAAGTTATTTCTTTTGTTGGCGAAAAGCCGAAAAAAAGGAAACAAACTAAATCTCAAAATAATTTAATACTTTGAATGAATTTTCACCGCATACATTCGAACACACAAAAAGACTATCATTAAAAATTCAAGTGCGGTAACATATGCAGCTGTCAATCTATACTATCTGTAGAATAATTAAGGCAGGCCCTTTGATGTGAATTCAAATTTCTGACAGCCTAATTGAGGCTTCTCTCTGTAAGTTGATGAGTCACCCCATTTAGTTGACTGAGTGTCGGATTTTTTTTTTAATTGTGAGATCATTACATTAGTGATTTAAAAAAGTAATTGCTGAAAACGTGACATATCTATAGTTTGTTGCTGATATTGATTGATAGACAGTGAACGAAAAATGAGAAGAATGCTAGTAATGAAGTAGTTAAACGTATTGTGAAGATATTGTTGAAATGTAGTGCCTGGTAGGTTTCAAATCATCAATGACATTTCTGCATATTTTTCTTTTATTTTTGAGAAAATCTCTGAGTCAAAAATTTTTATGATAAATGCTTTTTTTAGTTAGGAAATTTTTATACAATGAATATCGGATTATTATCCCCAAAAAGCCCAAATCACCCACAGATATCTTTTAAATACAATAATTCAGTTTTTTTGACCATGCTTACAACACTTAAATAGATACTACTCGTTTCAGAAACTCGATATCAGCATTTAGCAGCGATTGTAGATCTTTAAGGGATGCCATGCAAAAAAAGAGTGGTTATTAAGCTTTCTAATTATCTGAATTCAACTTATTGCGAAATGTAAAATACCTTTTCATCTCTTTTGAGTTTCTAGTATATGTAGAAGAAAGGAAGTTCAGTAATCGCAGAAAAATTCGAACTCGAGATTTTGACAAATCTCCATGTTTTAGATCTTCCTGATGTCCATCCGTCTGTTTGTTTATGACAAAGGTAAGTCAAAAACGCTTTGAGATACACCGTTGAAATTCGGAATACTGTTTTTAAACAAATTTGCAGATTTCTATCAAATTTTGATTACAATTTTTAACAGAGGAAGTCTGTCAAGCTGTTTGTACGGACTATAACACGATAATTATGAAGAGAGCTAGATAGCTAGATAGATAAAATTTGATACACAGATTATACCGTGTGCAGGCATCTACACTATAACTATAGAATAGACACTTGCCAAATTTTGTGCCAAATCTAACTACGAGTTGAGCATTAGTCCTTTTGTACTTTCAGAAACGTATAAACGCAATAACTCAAAAAGCAATGAAATGAGAATATCAAATGTAATACCCAATTTCGCTACTAAGTTTTATGTCACATTTTTGTGTTAATAGTTGAGAAAAACTTTTCTGAAATGCAAATTCTATTTTTGGACATTATTATGACATACCAAGGATTAATTACCGAATAACTAGCCAAGGATGGCACGATAGATACAGTAAAAGTCTAAATACCCGCTAAGAGTTAATATTTCGTAGCTTTGTGAGCCAGTATCATGTAAGCCGTGCTCTGGCATATCAAGTTTAATAAAATGTATGCGAGAAAGTTTTGGGGATACCATCCCGAACGATGAAATAAACGCATGCTGATGTGTGAGCAATCTGTGACTGAACAAAAAATGAAACTTCATATGTGGTCTTGGTGCAAAAAATATTGACATATCTTACATTTTGAACTTTGTCGTACATAAGTATGAGGTAATAGTTTCATTCTAGTTGACGTCCTTTATTTTGCAAGGAAGCGGTGCATGCATGTAAGGGGTCAAACAAAGAAGGCCATTGGCCTCAATAATCCATAGGCTAGGAGTGAATTCATCGAATCTTAGCAACTTGCTTCAGAGACAAATGGGCAAGTGTTACACATTAATTGTAAAAATTCAAACGCTCAGCACATCAGTCAAAAGCTTTTAGTCCCCTGTGTTTATTTCTATAATTTTAATTGAAGTTCAGTTGGAATAAAGGAAAATCTTCGATTATACTATCGCATTGAATTGAAACAATCGAGTCTCAACAGCCGAATGGTTATAACACTGGTCTTGTATTCAAGAGATCGTGAGAACGAATCAACTGTAGATTCGGAATCTGTGTACATATTTTTTCTTAATTTATTTCTCCTTTATTTCGTATTCACGAAGATTCTGGATCTTTTTAAAGCTTACCAGATAAGTGTCATAGTCAGGAGATCGTGTGTTCGAATCCCAGTACACTTAAAATAGGTTTTTCCTTTATTTCGTGTTCCAGAAGATTCTGGACCTTTCTTTAATTTACCAGATAAGTGCTCTGGACTTTTCTCACTGTCTCCAGAAAAGTATTCAAGAATTTTCTCCAGTCACAGTGTACTGAGTTCAGAGTTGAGTTAATAAGTTGATTTAACTCTACTTCCCGTATGTTCATAAGTTCTATATACGTGGCAATATTGTCACGTATTTAGAACGCAAGAAAACACAGAAAGTAGAGTTAAATCAATTTATTAGCTCAACTCTGAACTAAAAACACTGTGATTGAGAGATCTTCAGGTTTTATACTAGTAAAGAAAGTTCCAGAATACCTTTCTAATATATGAACTACGAAAAGTTCAGAGCACTTATCTGGTAAATTAAAGAAAGGTCCAGAATCTTCTGGAACCACGAAATAAAGGAAAAACAAATTTTAAGTCTACTAGGATTCGAACACATGATCTCCTGACTATGAGTCCAGCGTCATAACCATTCAGCTATGCAGACTCGGCAAAGTTTCGTTTCAATGCGGCAATATTACCAATACAGAAATTGCATTATAGTGCGATTTTAATTTAATTTTTTTCTGTAAAAATTCATAACAAAATTGCTCCACAATTTTGAAGTGTTTGAATTTTTGTTGTTCAATGCAAATAAGACATTCAAAAAATATACTGTAACATGATCTAAGTGAAAATAAATGTTCAATTAACCAAAAACAATACACCCTTTCCTCCGAAGCTCAAAAGATATAATATTCCATTTCAAATTAATAATCCCCCTCTCTTGTCATAGTAATAAGTTAGCATTAGATCAATTTAGAGTGATAAAGTTGTTTGGAAGCGCAATAATCCTCAATTGATTGCGATGGACGCAAAACAAAATATTGCAATGCTAAGCAAAGTCCTGGTAACTGGTAAGTCCTCTAATCCTGGTAACAGTTCCTTTTAAATCTGTACAAGGGGAAATAAAAGATGTCTAAAGAAGTCTCATGGATATCTTTTTTTATCAAATGATTTCTTATTAAAACTCTTTGAATTTGGGGAAGGAGAGGTTGATGAAAACAGTAGTGTTTGATTTCTGTAAATACGAGATAAAACGAAAAGTGATGTTTGAAAATTATGGAGCTTCTCCAAAACTAGCCAAATTGAAATTGTTATCTATAACATCTAATAAAACTTATGTAAAAGTAGAGCATGTAATCTTAAAGTACTTAATTAAAGGGAGAATAAAGATAACATTTATTTATTAATAATGTTTGGATAAGTAAATATTTAAAATTAAGAATTCCAAAGACCTTTAATCCTATCCACTTTTCAAAATTTACTGAACTGTACGTTGAAAATTATAAGTAAGGAATACTATATAAGAGAGCTTTTTCTAAATATGAAGTGTTTTGCTAAATATGAGGTGTTTTGTAAATATGAAGTGTATCTATTCGATAAATGGTTGATTTGCTCTAGAATATGCCAAATATTAGCAAACCAAATTGTATATGTTTAACTAGGTACAGATTTGAGTTATTATGTATTGAAATATTAACATATATACAAACGGCCTATTCGTTTGAGAATTTGCGTAAAATTTGGCTCATATTTTTAGTATCACACATCATATTTCCATCAGTTTGATAACTCTTCAGTAATATTCATGATGACCTAACATAAAACATTAGAATATCTGGTCTCTTAATTTTTAGTTATGTAAAATTTATTCCTCATTTAATCCTTGCCCTTTCAATAATGTCCATGATGTCCTTACATAAAACATTAGAAAATCTGGTTCCTTATGTAAAACTTATTCCTCATTTGATTCTTACCCTTTCAATAATA
>JAPMOQ010061688.1:1435186-1465860 GCA_026543055.1 Argiope trifasciata | reverse complement strand
CTTTAGTACGAAAAAAATATTTTTTTACTTATTCTTTAGTACGAAAATATATTTTTTACCGATTCCCTAGAATGAAAAAATATTTTTTCCTGATTCTTTAGTTTGAAAATGTATTTTTTACCGATTCCCTAGAACGAAAAAAATATATTTTTTTACTGATTTTTTGGTGCGAAATTGTATTTTTTACCGATTCCCTAGAATGAAAATGTATTTTTACTAATTCTCTATTACGAAAAGGATTAAGTTGAAATTATGTATATTCATTTTAAGTGATAGCTTGGATTGCATTAAAGTTTTCATACTGCAAAAAATGTAAAGAAATCAAATGGAGGAGTCTCATCGAAATTTTTTCGCATACTCTCCATTAAAATGTTTATCTCTTCTCCCATGATAAAATTATTGATCTTGGATAAAGTATCAAATGCCTTCCATGGCATTAGCGAATAATAATTAAATGGTATAGATGTTCGAAGTGAATCTGTTACTATTACTGATTCTGTAGAAAGAATATGTATTTTGGGCATCTTTAAAACCGATTGAAGCCAAAATTTTTACAAAAAAATATACAGTTGTAGTCAAAAAATCACATAGCAAATTTCATTGCTATTAATCAGTGCTCTAATGAGTTATTGAATTAACATGTGAAATTCCAAACATGTATATGTTAATAGTGTAATTTTTTGTGAGTGTGTATGCTCTAAAATACTGAATATAATCCAAACAAACTGATATAAAAAATCTTATAAATAAATTCTTTTAGAAAAAATCAAATAATTTATTTCGGTTATCGTTTGGTGTAATTTGAACAAAGAAAAAAATCGTTGTTTTTTAAATAAATATTTATTATTGATTTTTTTCGAGGAAAAAATATCATATTCATGCGGTCATCAACATATACATTTAAGAGCAAAAAGAAAATGTTGAAACTCTTGATTTCAAAAATTCGCCAAGCGTTATAAATTATGCCCTGCTTCATTGGGCTTTATTTAAATTGTTAACTTGTATTCCAAAATTAGGTGGTTACTAAACCGGAATGTTATAAATTATAATTGTTACTGTATACTTTTGATTATTTATCAAGAAAAGAATGTTATATATTTTAAGGATACAAAAATATACGCTTTATCGTAAATTCCTTTTTCTTAAATTCAATTATTGTCGATAAAAAAACAGAGATTTACCATTTCTCCTATTATAAAACAAAAGAAAGAATAAAATTATATTTTTGAATAAATTTCTTCTTTTTTCAAGGCCTATTTTATAAAAGCTAGACTTTTATCACCAAACAGAAACCAAAATTTTGTCACCATTCTTTTTATAATGAGAAGGATAAAAAAAAGAAAAGTGCACAATAATAATTTCTGAATAAACTTCTTTAAAGAGTCAGTTTAAGAAAAATTTGACTGTGAAGATCAAATTGAAACCAAAATAACCTTTGTAACCTCCTCTCTTTAACTAAAAATTCTGATTTCTAAATAAAGCTCTTTACTTCCTGTCTTTTTTTTAAAATGAAGCCGTTGAAAATCAAACAGAAATTAAAACTTTGCCGCCATTCTTTTTTATTAATAAAAGGCAAAAGAAAAAAATTCACGATGCTGATTTTTGATTACATTTCTATTTCTTAAAGAATCAATTTACAAAAAAAAAAAGACTTTGAGAATAAAAAAAAATTCTTTTAAAAAGGAACACAAAAAATTCTGATTTCTGTATAAAGTTCTTAACTTCCTATCTCTATCAACGTTTATTTAAGAGAACGGAAATATTGATGATCAACGAGAAACCAAAACTTTGCATTCTCTTCTTTTACACACGGGAAAGAATGATGGGAAAAAAATTGACACGATACAGAACTTTGTCAACATTCTTTTTATAAAAAAAAAAGAAAAAAAATGGTAAAAGAAAAAAAATTCTTGATGTTGATTTTTGATTACATTTATTATTCTTAAAGAAACAATTTACAAAAAAAACACTTTGATGATTAAAAAAAAAACTTCTTTTTAAAAGCGACTCAAAAAATTCTGCTTTTTGAATAAAGTTCCTAACTTCTTGTCTTCTTTTTTCAAAATGAGGCCGATGATAATCAAACAAAAACCAAAACTTTGCCACCATTCGTTTTATATAGAAATTGTAAAAGAGAAAAAAGTTCACGATGCTGATTTTTGATTATATTTCTTGTTCTTAAAGAATAAATTTATAAAAAAAAAAAGACTTTGATGATGAAAAAAAAATTTCTCTTAAAAAGGAAAACATAAAAAACAAAGATTCTGATTTCCAAATAAAGTTCTTAACTTCCTATCTCTTTTCAAAGTTTATTAAAAAGAATGGAAACATCGGCGATCAAACGGAAACCAAAACTTTACATTCTCTTCTTTTACAGACAGGAAAGAAAGATGGGTAAAAAATAGACACGATACCGATTTCGAGTAAATTTCTTCAGGTGCAAATGCTACCATGCACAAACAGTTTTTCACAGCCCGAGAAACCCAAAACTGCAAAGCCGAATAAATGAAATGTTGAACACCTCATTAAAAAAAATAAAAATTTTACAGCGTTCGCACGAAAACGTGACAAATAAATCTAAAAACCTGAGCTAACCACACGACATACGATTATTTCTAGAAGCCATTTTCGGGAGCTGTTATCTATTATGCAGGTGGTAATCTAACTTTGCATGGAATGGGCTTTTCTTTGCTTTATGGAAGCAACAAAATCGATTATGAATCAGAAATACAGACGCAAATTAAGCATGTGCATGGTCTGAATAATTATAAGATACAGCCATGTAAGATCAACAGTAGATATAAATAATCTATTCCACCACTTTTGTTTTTTTCGTGGTGTATTGTTTTTGTGTGGTTTTGAAGGGTATAAAGTGTAAACAAAAATTAGTAATTCACTATAAAGTGTGACATTTATCTCAAAAGGATTTAAATTATTTCGATGATTTATATGTTTTGGATATGCATCTGTTCCGTTTATTGGACTTGGCAGGTGATTGTAAACAGTTTTAGTTTTGGGAATATTTATTGAGCAATAAGTCAATATTTATTTGCTGCAGACTCTGATTCAGGAAAATGAGGGTCATTTAAAAAGAATACAAAAAAGAAAAAAAAAAATGAATCATTGCTTTGAAAAATTAATTTTTGTTAAAAAGAAAGAAAAAAAAAATCGTTTGCTATCAAATAAAGAATATCGATTTTTATGTTGTTCTTAATTATCACTGCTAATACTGATTTTAACTTTATTTTAACATGAATGCGTTTACATGTATGAATATAATGTTCGTTTCCGTATTCTGAAACGACCACTTTCCGACGATTCCATCCCATCAAGCTTTGATATCGTTTTTCGCCTTATTAGAAACTTTCTTGTTCTTTTTTTTTCACGAATAAGTGAGTATCATGTCTTTTCTGACCGTATTATGTTATTTTAATTTAGTCTGCGAGTAATCTGAGTTTATTTTATTGCTAAATGTAAACAACCCCTCCTAATATCTTTCTTTTCATTTCTATTTTGACGAATTAAATGCTTCTTAAGCATGCGTGAAAAAGCCAAAAATTGTCAAACAATATATGTAATGATATATCTTAATCTAATTAAAATCCTAGTTAAATAAGCGATATTTACTTTAATTTAGCTCATATTAACTTCATTCTTAAATTGTCTCACTATTTCCTAATCCAATTCCATTATTTATTTATCTAATTAATTATACAAGCGCTTTATAAAAGTGCTAAATTCAGCAGATTCTCAAGCTCTGTGCGAAGTGATAAAATTTCTAATGCTTATCACATTCTTTTAAAGGTACCTAAATTTCCTTTTCCGAAGTCGACAAGTGTAAAAGAAAATCACCATCAAAATCTCAATATAAAAACTACTCAAGGGAAAAATTTTGGTCTTTGATGTAGACTGTTACATCTTTTATTATCTATTCTTGTATAAATTATGGTGGTGGTGGGTCTAATGCCTCTTGGTTTTACCAAGCCCAAATGAGCGGAGCTCTTTCGAATTAAGGCAGAAGTGTGCGCCTTTCGTTGTTAACAAGCACCGTTAAGGTGAAAGGACGACTTTGCTCGAACACACACGACACAACCCTTTTGAGGGGGCGATCGAACTCATTCATACACTCATTCATCTATCCGCAAGTCAGAATTTAGATTCAAATCAGAAATCGACTCGACTCATCCCTGATTCAGCACTTCCAGAGGTATCGTTTTGTTGTGGGAACTTGGAGGACTTTGCAGTCACGCCCTATTTAACGTGCCCCAACAGCCATTAGCCAACACGGCAGTAAGTCAAAGGAAACTTAGGTATCTTTTAAAAACATGTACAGACGCTAAGGACTTTTATTCCCTTCGATCCTGGTGAGAGAACCACAGAAACAACAATTTTATTTAGCGCTTGTTAGAATTAATTAAATAAAAAAAAGAAGTAGGAATCGAATCAGGAAATAAAATTAGAAATCTTGAATGAAATTAGCAATGGCTAATTTAAGATTAAAATAGGCAATCAATTAAGATTTTAATTAATTATTTTTTTTCTGTTTGCATAAACCAACTGATTTATGTTCTCCATGAAACTATTATGATTTTATTTTGCATCGCATTGTTTATTTCCTTCCTATAGATCGGTAATTTAAAAATATTATATATTTATTTTCTTGGATTTTGTAAAAAAAAAAACTTTTTAAAATTTTCTGTTGTTTAATTTTGAGTGAATTTGAATTTCTTACAATTTATCTGAAATTAGTTAGAAGATAGAAAATTTAATTATATTAACTCAAAATCGATAAAAAAAATATTTTTGTTCCTTAATCAATCAAAGATTTGGATGAATAATTATATTTTATCCTTGTATTTATTTTTAAATCCAATTTTTTTTTTAATTCGAATTTTTATTCTGGATTTGTGAATTTCGAATTTGTGGAGTTTCAGTGCAACTGAAATTTGTTAGAAGATAGAAAATTTAATTCACTTTACTGAAAATCGATTTAAACAAATTTGTGCGTTTATCAATCAAAGATTCGGTTAAAAAATTATATTTTTGTATTTATTTTTAAATCTAATTTTTTAAATTCGAATTTTTATTCTGGATTTCTGAATTTCGAATTTATGGAGTTTCAGTGCAACTGAAATTTGTTAGAAAATAGAAAATTTAATTCACTTTACTGAAAATCGATTTTAAAAAATTTGTGCGTTTATCAATCAAAGATTCGGTTAAAAAATTATATTTTTGTATTTATTTTTAAATCCAATTTTTTAAATTCGAATTTTTATTCTGGATTTGTGAATTTCGAATTTATCGAGTTTCAGTGCAACTGAAATTTATTAGAAGATAGAAAATTTAATTCTCTTTACTGAAACAGATTTGAACGTTGATACATCAAAGATCTGACAAAAAAAATCTCCATCTGTATTCATTTTTAGATCCAATTTTTCTAAATTCGAAAACTTGTATAAATCTGATTTTTATTTTTTATTTCAATTTATCACTTCCAAATTTATCAAGTTCCAGTTCACCTCAAACTAGACAGACGATAGATATTTAATTACCTTAACTGAAAAACATAAAAAATATTTTGGGGGCGTTGATCTTTGGGTTAATTGTTTCTTCAAATCCAGCCAAGCCTTTTTCTTTTATGGTCACTTGAGGAAGTGTTCATCGTATATTTTGCTTTTGAGTATTATGGAAATTCTTAGTCGTGATTACCGTTTTAACTGCCCCGATAAAAATCTCGAGAAGGTTTAAGTTTATGCTCGTGGTTATTAGTAGAAGATTAATGAGAGGTTTTTAAATGTTACACGTAACCATAATCGTTGCTTTATCAAGATTTTAGATTGGGTGAAACATGATCTTTCGATACTGAGGGAACATGTGCATAATTAGTTCTAATAAGTGATCCCAATAACCCCTTAGAGTAATTTAGGTGAGAGTTCAATGATACTTATGGCAGAGAAGAGACAGTTCAGATGGAAACAAAGATACAGGAGAGGAAAAATAAATAGATATAATTTAGATAGTAATCATTGGGAGTGGTCTCTTTGAAGTTTTCTTGCATCTTTAAAATAAAAATGCCCCTTCCCGTTGTCTTGATTGAGCAAGTATTATGGACTTGGGCAAAGCCTCGAAAGCCAGAGATGCTCAGTATTTTATACAAATAACCATTTCATACTTCACATTTCTGCTATTTTTAATTTCTCGTATACTTAGTATACAGAAAGTATACTCAATACGGGAGCCTGCAACCCACACTGAGCGCGTCCCCAGGTGGCGGATAGGGGAGTTCCTCTCCACAGGTTTGTCCTGTGGGTGGAAGGAGGAAAATAAAATACCTCTGGTGGTCCAAACAGGTAGAAATCCAACCTTCCCGGAAGCAATGGCACCCCCTCTTCTATGAATAATACTGCAAGCACTGTCTTCCTCAATCCCAACTGAAGATCATGTTTTTAACTGTCAAGCCATTTTCCGCTCCCTCTTCCTCCTTGGAGCACCACCAATTGAGATCCTCCGTGGACATCGGGCTCCAGAGCTGGCAGATCTCGTCACCAAGACTTTTGGTGGAATATAGATTTTATTTGCACTTTGCACCTTTATAGACACGACGACAACAGCAACATTAGGCCGCGGTAGCCTGGTTGGTAGAGCGTCAGTCTCGTAACCGTAAGGTCGTAGGTTCTGTCCTCGTCTTGGCCAAAGACCACCATGTTGGTTAATGGCAGTTGGGGCACGTTAAATATGTCCAGACTGCAAAGTCCACCAAGTTCCCATAACAAAACGATACCTCCGGGGGTACTGAATCAGGGATGAGTCGGTCTCTGATTTGGATATAAATTCCGACTTGCTAATGGATGAATGAGTGTATGAATGAATTCGACCACCCCCTAAAAAGGGTTGTGTCGTGTGTGTGAGCTAGAAGTCGGACTTCTGCTCTCTGGGTGCTCAGGGGTCTTTACCCTCAGAAGCTACTGCATCCCCTTTCCGTGAAAAACATGGACACGACAACAATAACAACCGAAAGTATAAAAATCCAGCCCTCGTCCTGGCTTAGAGGTAGCGCGTCTTCTTAGAATTCCGGGCTTCCTACGTTCGAGTCGTGGTCCGGGCATTGTTGTCATTTTGTGTTCTATATGCGAGTAGTGTGAACGAGCCCCTCTGTAAAAAGGGGTTATGCAAGCGAATGTGAGGCATGAAGTAGCTAAGTCGTACTCTTGGTTCTAATTGGCGCTACTGAAATGCAAGGGACGCTACTTTAGGCTTAAAATCACTGACGGCGATCAGCGGGTTTATCAATGACAGGTGCCATTGAAAACAACAACAATGGTAATCCTGAAAACATTCGAACTCGAGATTTTGACAATTCTTAACGCTTTTGACCTCCCTAAGTTCGAAAAATGAGAAATAGTTAGAAAAATGCGAGCGAGTTAGAAAATATAAATCTGTTCTGTCCGTCTATCACACAGATAACTCAAAACAATTTGGAGATAGAGGGTTAAAGTTTGGTATTTGATCTTCATGCCAAATTTTCAGATTTAAAAAAATTAAATTAAATTTGTTTTGAGGAAGTCCATTGGTCCTGCTGAAGAATTTAAGTTAACACGACAACTAGAAAACGAAGGGAGCTCATTACATAATTTCGGTATATTTATTTTACATCGATGGTATAGACACCTGTAAAATTTTGAGTCAATTTCAAAACGGGTTGGCTGTTTGTTGGTATGAGCTTTCAGAACCCTGTAAACGTGATAACTGAAATATATGAAATTTGGTTAAGGGATTTTGTGACTATGAGTGCAGTTTTGTACCAAATTCTTGTTTTATTCGGTTTGGAAAAACGTGTTGAAAACACAACCGCTTTTTGATGCTATGAACGCATGCCAGAGATTAATCGACAAATAACTCACCAAGGATAACACGATGGGTCCAATAAAAATGTAACATTCATGCCAGAAATTAATATTTTATAAATACTGTACGCCAATGCCAATGTTTATTACAGTAATTCGAGTACATTCGAGAATGTTTTAGAGAGAAAACTTTAGCTGGTTTTCTAACTGATTAAAATCAAAATTTGTGGGAAAAAATTACCTTTTTGGCAGATAGATGTTATTTGAGCCTTAATACTTGAGCATTTCTACGTTAAATGAGTCAGAGCATTCAGAAAAAATCATCGGGAAAATATGTTGTTTGTATCTTAGGAGAATATAATGAAATGAATTAAACAGATCGCACGCCTATAAATATAGAAACTGGCAGACGATCAACTCATTTGCATAATCGATGCAAAATTTAATATGGATCTATACATTAGATGGCGAAATCCATCTTTACTTTTAAAATTTATTAGTTTATTTCTTAATCATTTGCACTCATACAAACAGACAGCTAGATTTTTGCTTGATGAATTTCGTTGAAAAGATAGAACTCTACGAATTTGGAGTAAAGGCCATGGCATATACTGAATTTTACCATGCTAGTTTGAAGCAATTGTAAATTATCTTATTTATCGGTTGATAGTCAGACATAATTTCAAAATTTTTTCAGTCGAACTCTTTAAAGTATAAAATATTGAGATAAGTCAATTATTTTTATTTATTTATTTAACAATTACTGTAATTTCTCTTTTTATACCAGAAAATAAAAATACAGTCCAAATAAAAACAAAGATAAGAAAAAAATTGTTCATATTTTTTTCTGTAAAGCAAATAATAATAATAATAATAATTTTTTTTTTCGTAAACGTTTTATTCAACCATTCTCCTCCAAATTAGGTCTATAAATTTTTAAGAAGGTTGTTAAATTAATATGTTGTTTCTTATGGCACTTGCCTTTGGACAAGCCCGCTATTATGAAGACCGATTTAAGCCAATAGCGTGCGTCTCTTGTTTTAGTAGCGCCAACTAGGGTCAAAAGTACAAATTTTCCACTCACGCCTCACTCATTTGCTTGCATAATCGCTTTTTGCAGGAGAACACATTGACACATCTCACATATAGTCCAGATAAAGAACAACCACGCCCGAACCTGGACTCGAAACCTGTCAGCCCAGATCACGGGGAATACGCGCTACCCCTTCTTCTTGCATACAGCCGACCACCCCGCCACCACCGAACGAAGCAGTATCGACAGGATTTGTTGTGGTCGACTGCGAATAAGCCCTATGTCATAACGCCGACTAGTTAAGTTGAAAATAGTCGCAAAAAGAATAGTAAAAATTAAAAGCTAAACATTTTTGAAGTGTAATAACCTTGAACAAAATAAGAAAAAAAAATTAGAATTAATGATCTGAGATAAATATAAGATACAACTCACTAAATTCCAGAGAAAATCGAAAGGATATGTCTAGGAAATCTTTACTATCTAATAAGAAGACACATTCTGTTTTGAGAATATTTTTTTTATATTTTGATTTAAATAGAAATCCATTGAATACTTGACATCTATAAATTCGAAGTAATTTTATTATTGAATTTTAATTACGATGAATGGTTTATTTTTTGCTTACAACTATCAAAATTCGATAATCGATGCACGTATGGCACTCAGACAAAACAGTTAAGGTATCCGACTAAGTTCGAAAGAAATTTTTTGAAAAATTAGATTTTTAAAAACTATTTATGATTTTTAGATGTATATTTAATTATAAACACTAAAAATACGAAGCATTATTTGAAAATATAATATATTTTGAGAAATAGAAAAATTTGCAGTAAATTTTGTTGAAATTGAACCAAAACTGTTAACACGCTACACAATATTGTAATTCAGCAATCCTATTTGTCGCTGCACACAAGTTATAGAATATAATGATGAATGAACTCAACCAAAATCTAAGAAAAATCTTGAGGTGCAAAGAAGTGATGAGTAAAAATATACGTATATATGTAATTTTTTTATAAATTCACAGCTTAATTTTTCTAAAAAAACACTTATAAATCAGAAAGAATTTCACCAATAATAAAAATTTTGGTTCACTTCATTGCCCGTGTAATTTAAAACACACAAATACATCTATTATTTTTTCAGATATCATGTTAACGGTGGAGAGATTTTATGAATATTAAAGTTTTGAAAAAATTGAAGTGAAAGACAAATTTTAGCTAAAAAATATTGGTTTAAAATTCTCATATAGTTCAAGCCTTTCTTTTCCAATAAAAGCTCAACTGTTTTGGAAAGAGGAAAATCTGAACTACAAGAAATAGCAATAAAAAAATCCCCAGTGTAATCAATAACCAGAGTTTTTAACGTAGTCGGATACGTTAAAATTGTTAAAAATCTTCGTGTTACTTAAATATCGGATGTAAAAGAAATTAACTATACTAATCAAAACGTGAGTTTTGGACACGAATATAACAAATAGAGTTTCATATTATAAGCGGGAAAAATAGCGATGCACCTTAAAAAAAATTCTGTAAAAAAATGCAAATGGCATCGTTTTTATTCGAAAATCACGTCACGTTTTGCTGGGTCTGACGATAACACCCCTTCTAAAAAAAACCCATCAGACAGTTGAATGCATCATTTTTTTTTTTTTTTTTTTCGTTTCAAATATTGAGTAAGAGGACAACCGTTTGCTTTATAAAAACGATAATAACCCTACCCAGACAACGCGACAGATACGCTTTTGTTTTATTGATATTATCGTCTGGCCTACTTTACGACGTGGCCTTACCAGGTGGTTCGTGAGGACTGTAAACTATCAGGGATTTATCTCTGTTGGTTTTCAAAATCTTTCAATAATAACAAAAAAGAGGAAAAATTGATATGTTCCTTTTGTGCTCGATAATCTAACTGGTTGGGTATGAAAGCAGAGAACTCTATAAAAGCATTCTTGTTATGGTCTGAAGAGGAAGCTGCCGAAAGTCACCTCATTTTGTTTCCCCCCAAAAAGCCAACATTCGAAAGTGAAGGAACACCAAAAAAGTTTAATTAAAAAGTTTTGCGTGTTAAAATTAGTACAATTAGAAATCTTTTATGCACTAAAATATATTTATGGTAAAAATAAAGATAAATGTATGCTTTGTGTCTCTCTATGTGTATTTGCGCTTTAGGAACCAGATTTGTCTTAGCTCATCAAACTGAAAATCAATGTGTTTTGAAGGGAGGAAATATCCACTTCAGAGATATTTTTGTAAACTTTTTGCTAGAATTTTAATTAATTTAAAGTTCAGCTTGCGATATTCAGTCCATTCTGTAATAAGTAATCATCAGTATGGTAAAATTTTTGAAATTTTTCTGTGCTTTCAAATAAGTATTTAATAATACTAATGATAAATATATCTATGCTAATAATAAAGATCATGCTTTGTGCTTCTCTATGTGTACTGACGCTTTATACACCAGATCGTTTGTCTAGATTTACCATACTTACTTTAAATGAATTTTGAAAAAAAGGGCATTTTGGAGAGATTTTCCTAAAATATTTTTAGAATTATAATTAATTAAAAGGTTAACCTATGATATTCAGTTTATTTTACAAAGACATGCCAATTTCATTATGGCATGTCTTTTAATAAACTATTTGAAATCTTGTTTTACTTTCAATTAAGATTTAGCATTAAAGCTAAATAATGTTTAAAAAAATTTAAAGTATGCCTATTTTTAAACATTGCTAATCTTCGTTGTGATAAAATCTAATGTACAAAAAATACAGGAAGAAAATTAAGGAAATGTATTGTAGAATCAGAAGAACGGTACAACTTCGACAATAGTGGTCAAAACTGTGGGACTCTTTCGAAAAAAAAAAGCCGCTCGTTATTTTTAAATATTATGATAACAATATGAACATAATAAAACAGATAGTATCAGATATTTTTATACAAATCAGAGAATTTGTTTGTTTTACAGATATATATTATTTATTTGCCAATTAGGTTATTAATATATTTTTAATCAACCTGCCAGAAGGTCTGCTCAATCCTAAGCAGCTACTTAAACGGAAAACGCCATTGTAAAAGATGTACTAAAAGTGAAATGCAAGATTAATAGAAGCATTTCTTAACGGAAGGTGGCGGACCGTCTAGTCCTGGTGTTAAGATATACTGCTCATGAACCATAGGGTTTCAAGTTCGAGACTCGATTCCACCGAAGATCCGTCGTGTGAAGGGGTCTGTTGCACGTTAAATCTGTCAGGCCAAATGTCCTCCCGCAGGTATGGTGTGGAGAGGGGTGTGCCAACTTAGGTGTCGTTCTTGTCATTTGGCCTTAGCTCACAATTACGAGGTTCATTCCAAAATAGTCCTAGGGTTGCTTTAAAATGGAACGTTAATATAACTTAACTAACGGAAGTTGGTTTGAATGTTTTTATGAAATAGTTTTTATTTGTTTAGTATAAATTTAATTATATTTATGGTTATTTTCTCACCATCGGTTGGAATATTTAGACAACCCCCTTGTCATTACTTTTCCGGTCTCAACACCTTTAGATTCTCGAATTGAAAAAGGTTTTTAAAAAATGATACTTCCGGAATTTATCGAAAATTGCCAGCCAGACTTTCCTACTCCGCATTTCCTTGAATCACAATGCATTCAATACTTCCGTTATAAATATTATCAAGAGTATCTAAAAATAATATTTCTCAACATTCCGTCGCTAATTTCTGTAATAGGACAGACACATCCTGCCTATAAAACTTCACACCTCAAACCAATCCCGTATTTTAAAGATGCCGGACACAGCCGAACGCCCGCAATTAAAAATGCAACCCCGTAACAGATCCCATCCTTATCCACAAAGGAAAATGAGAAGGGAGAGGGTGATAGGGCAGCACTCGAAACAGTCAGAACAAAATGCAAAACAGGAGAGTCACAGCCCGAATGAAAATGAAATCACTTCCCATTGTTAGAACACCCACATCATTGTTAGCGGACTCTGTTGCATTAACAAACCATTGGTGAGGTCATTTGCTGTACCGGCGATATCACGCTTTGCTAGATATCGCTCCCGCCATTGTGTTGGCAAGGGGGGGGGGTACGATATTGTTCTTTTTATGGGTTTTAGGTGGAAAACGGAAGTGGAACGACGAACGAGGTGTTTATTGAATCCAATTTGGAAAGTTCGCCGTAGCAACAAGGCTCTTATGCAAATTGGGTTCAGGGTTTCTGCTGTTTGTTCATTCTTAAATCTGCTTTTAGAATTGCGTTTTTTGAAATTGCCTGTTACCGAGGGAATGTGTTTCCAAAGTATTTTATCGATACCGTTTTGATACAACCTGTTTCCCAGCTATTAGAGAAATTCGAATTTAATTGGCGGAAAACGAATGGTAACTATGTTTGATTGGTTGATTTGATAAGTGATTCTTGGATTGCTAAAAGTTTGACACGGATTTCGATGTAATTACGAATACAAAATTGGATGTGGTAAACGACTGATAGGTTTTTTTTATGCTAAGGCTTTAAAGATATAATGATTTATCATTGCGTTTAAAAAAAAGGCATTTCTTTTTTTCATTTGCAGTCATTTTCACAATTTTAAGTACAATATCCAGGAAAAAAGAACAACACACACACAAATACAAATACATATTCGATTTTCTTTGAAGGAATTCTATTTATAATTTCACAGAAATCATCAAATTTAGTCTGAAGTTCATGTCCCATATTTTATTTGTGTAGCTTAGAGCGTTTTTGAGGATATAAAGTTCGGAAACAAAAAGATGGGCATAATGCAAAAAATGTTTTTTTCTCCGAATTTAGAAAAATCCAAAATCTAGGGTGAAAATTTTTTGAAAATTACAGCAACTTCTGTGTATTTCTTATAGCAGTAAGAAAAAAAGATGTTTTCTAAAGAAAATTTGAAAAAATAGTCTCCATTTTTTAGGGGGGGGGGGAGGAAGAAGAAAGAGATATTTGTCCAAATTTTTTATATATATGAAACCGTTAAAGTATATAATGCAGTTATTTCATAGAATACCTAGTTATTCCATGAAATAACTGATGGTGTCCGTTAAAGTGTGTAATATGTTATTAATTTGACACTTTAACTAGTTATTTCATAGAATAACTTGGTATTCTATAAATTAACTGAGAGACAGTTAAAGTGTAAAATAAGCAATTTATTTAAAATGAAATAACTAGGTATTCTATAAATTAACTAATGAGAGACAGTTAAAGTGTAAAATAAGCAATTTATCTAAAATGAAATAACTAGGTATTCTTTAAATAAACTAATGATTGACAATTAAAATGAAAAAGAAGCCATTTATCTAATTTATGCAGCGTATGAATGGTATTTATGGAAACGTACCATAAAATCATTTGTTACAACAAGGATTACTAAAACGACACTTGGAATTACAAAGAACATTATTTCTAAAACAAAAACATTTTTTGTTGACAGCGTTATTTTCCCCGCTGCTTTCCATATTGTTAAATGAAACGTAAATGTACCTTACACTTAAAAGCGAGATATGATATAGATTATTTTACACTTTAACGGACTGCAGATCGTTATTCTATGAAGTAACTAGTTGAAGTGTCAAATTAATAACATATTTATACACTTCAACGCACACGATCCGTTATTTCATGGAATAACTAGGTATTCTATGAAATAACGGATTTCATTCTTTAACGATAACATATTCAAAAATATGTTGTATAGAAATTCTGAACTGAGTGTGTGATACACTTTACATTAATTGAAAACTGTTCAAAAAATATCTTTGTGTCCTTTTTTGGTCATTTCTCAATTATCTGAACTATTCTTTTATCCGCTACCAGTAAGTCACCAGATTCCCACGGATAAAAGGAACTTTTAATCTATAAATAGAAGACGAGACAATCTGGCGCTTTTTATTCAAACTAGAACAAAATATGAGGGCTTATCTTGCCAGTAAGCAGGATTAAATCCTTTGACGTCTGTTCGCTTATTATTAACGCACAAGATCTAATCCTCAGCTGACAGTAAGGGAATTTAGCGAAAAGTAAAAATTCCAAGTTCTTTAAGCACTTCTACATTCACTTAGAAGAATTATATTATTAGTCTATCTATCTATCTATCTATATATATATATATATATATATATATATATATATACAACCATAAAAGCATTAAAATAATTAAAACCCAATTTCCTGAGTCAACAAAAATTAAAACGAAACTAATTAGGTCGAAATCGACATTTAATTCAAACTAAACGCTAAAAGTTCACAAAATGAAAAGTAAATGAAATAGAACCTATTAATGAAACAAATCTAAATTAATATAATTAATAAAATTATGTAAACGAAACAAAAATGGAACTAATTATGAAAACGAAACTAAAATTGGAACCGAAACTTAAAATTATTTCGGATTCAAACAAGTTTAAAAATTTTAAAAACAATCATTGTATTTAGTGAGCGCAAATGCAGCTACAACTAAAATGCAAATGAATCTAAATTAACTAACAAAATAAGCCAAGCAAAAAGGAACACAACCGAATCAAAACTATAATCAATAGAAATAAATTTTTGTCTTAATTTAGCGCATATGAAAGTCATTTAAAAAAATTCTCCTATTTCCTGATCCAAATCCACATTTTTTAATTTAATTAATTCTACAAGCTATCTATAAAACTGCTGATTTCAATACTTTCTCAAGCTTCGAGTAAAGGAATAAAAATCCCCATTTCTTGCAATATTCTTTTGAAAATACCTGATGCCCTCTCCTATATCAACCCTTGTCAAAGAAAGTCTCATTGAAATCATCATCTCTTTCACATTTTAGCGTAGAGTAAATGCGCGTTAGTTTTATCATCGTTTCTTGCACATAAAATGCCTTCTGTAGTGAAATAAATTGATGTTAAAATTTTCAAAAGTTTTTCTAATCAGCCAAGCAATTACTAAAATGTGTTTGCATACACACAATCACATTTTTGACCCAGTTAATCCCTGGTAAAAGGTGAAACGTAACAAGAGGAGTGGTATCCACAAAAATTTACCACATACTCTCTAATAAAGGTGTTATTCTCCCCCCCCGCAAAAAGTTGTAGACCTTGGATCAGGCAGCGAAAGCCTTGTATGGCATTGACGCTCTATAGTTACGAAATGTTAGCCTCTGGCGTGAATTCAGTATTTTTATCAAATCAATCGAGCGATCCTAGGCGGATGTTTTGGCGATTAATTTCTCACATGCGGTTAATAGTATCCGAAAATCGAATTTGTGTCTTAATATCATTCTTTGAAACCGAAAGATACAAAAATTTGATAGAGAATTACCCTTGTAGCCACAAAATATTATACAAAATTTGATTTATTTATATCATAGGTTCCCAACCTTTTTTGAACTGGTGCCCCCTTTTCTAGTGTATATTTCAATACCGCCCCCTCCCACTCCAAAGAAATAAGAGCGTACATAATACATGGGGAAAACAAGAATTAAGTTTAAAAAAAAAATACTAATAGATAGAATATTGTTTTAATTGAAACGCTACTGAATTTCTTCTTTATTTGAAAAAAGAGGAATAAAAGTTTTAGTTTATCTGTCAAAAGGACAGGCAGGGGATTTGATGATGCGATGTAATTCATAATAAACTATTGTTTTCTAAATAAATAAATTGACAGTTTCAGAAAACAAACAAAATGCATACTTAATCATATTAAAAAAGTATTTTTATTAAAATTTAAAGGCATCGAATTCTAATTTTGGCGCATACAATCACAGAGCTGTATATATTAAAGAGATATCGCTTTCTCTCAACAGTGAAGTCTCATATCAAAATGTGTTAATTTCCGCACACGTGATAGAAACGAATTATCAGCGTGACTTTTAAGTCTTTTTTAGACTTAATCTTCTCTGGCCCCTCCGTGCCATATCAACGCCCCCTAATTTTTTCTGGATCTTTTACCGCCCCCCTGAAAGCCTCAAATGCCCACAAGGGGGCGTTATTGTCCACGTTGGGAACCTATGATTTATATCATGGTGTTTATGGGTTATTGGGTTTACAAGCTTCTAAAAGTGCAAACCGACGGATGGTCATCTTTTTGTTGGATTTGATTCAAAATCTGATAGGTATCAACATTATAGATGTTAAATGAATGCATAAAACTTTATTAATCTAACTCTCTTCGCTTTATAGTTCAGAATTATAGTCCTCTGAACAGAATTTGCTAGTGTTTGGAAGAAATCTGTGACTCTTGGTGTAAAGACCATGTACCAAATTTCATCTAAGGAACTCAAAACGAGCTTGAGTTATCTTTTTCAGCGATAAACATAATGATAAAAATGTATATTTCGAACTCAGGAAGGTCTAAAACATAGGTTCCCAATGTGGGCGATAACGCCCCCTTGTGGATGTTTGAGGCTTTCAGGGGGGAGGTAGAAGACCCCGAGAAAATTAGGGGGCGTTGATATGGCCCGGAGAAGATTAATCAAATGTAGTCTGACAAAGACACAAAAATCACGCTGATAATTCGTTTTTATCACGTGTGCGAAAATTCGCATATTTCAATATGAGATTTCACTGTTGAGAGAAAGAGATAGCTCTCTAGTATATAAGGCTCTGTGGCTGCATGAACCAAAAGATTGTATTTATTTAGAAAACAATAGTTTATTATGGATTACTTCGTATCATCAAAACCCCTGCCTGTCCTTATAAAAGGTAAGCTAAAACTTTATTAAATAAAGAAGAAATTCAGTAGCGTTTCAGTTTCAATTTCTATCAATTAGTAATTTTTCATTTATTTAATTCTTGTTTTCACCATGCATTATGTATGCTGTGATTTCTACGGAATGGTAGGGGGGGGGGTGCGGTATTGAAATATTCACTAGAAAAGGGGGCACCGGTTCGAAAAAGATTGGGTACCTCGTCAAAAACGTAGGGAGTCATCAATGTCTCGAGTTCGAATTTTTTTATCTACGAATTTGGTGTAGCGACCATATACTAAATTCCATTCATCCCGTACAAAGATGTTTTGAGTTATATTCATCAGAAACGAACACAATGCCAAAAATGTATTTTTCGAACTCAGGAAGGTTTAAAACACGGACATTCTCAAAAATCACGAATTCGAATTCTTTGATGATTACAGTATTTGCGCTAAAAAAGCAGAAAAGTATACTTGACTTCATACTGTATTACGGAGTAAAAGTATACTGTATCACGAAATTTTCTGTATCACATTGAAAAGTGAAATGTTTTTTAGGATGGTTCAAATTCCGAATACTCATTTTGATTACATTTGTGTGGTGCAGACACTAAAACTCGGGACTTCGGAAAGCTCCCAAGACCTACTAATAGTGAAATTTTAGTGAAATACGCATCTAACAGGTTTAATTCCAAATTTTAATTACCACCGAGACTATTTCGTGATATAAACACTTAACGATTCTGGCCATTACAGAGAATCGCTAAAAATAAACTACCGCTTCTTTAACAGATAGATAACATTTGCATTAGCAATGCAGATTATGCAGGTGTCCAGCTGGTGGTCTGGAAAACAATTATGTCCTTCACGAGTGATCACGTGTCTTCTAGATTTTTTTTTATAGTTTTCGGACTGATATTTTAGATGTCAATAAATAAGAGCCATCCATCAAAAAGCTGATCAATCCCTCAATCATCATCCATCAATTTTGATTTAAAGCGACGACGCACTTAAAGTCTACTGTTCACCATGCTATTTATGCATTTAAAAAAAAAAAATACATGATAAATCATTCAAAAAAACACCTAAAATAATGAATTTATATGGTAGAACTAAGCCTATTTCAGTGATGACTATATATAAATGAAGTTCTTAAATTACAGTTCTAGTATTTATTTAGATGATTGGTATTTAATTACAAAATGAATCTAAAAGGCTTTATTTAAAGATAATTTATTTTGAGATGAGAAAAAAAAATGAGAATCAATTCGGTAGCAAATCTAACAAAATATTTCAATGATATTTAACTTAATTGTGATTGATCAGCCATTTAAATCCAGAAGTGAATTAATTGACTCATCAAAAGAGGAAATTAATGTAGATAATCGCCAAAATTCGAAACATATATCGCCAAAATTCAAAACATATATCGCCAAAATTCATTCATTCAAAAATTGGACTTGCAATGTTGAACAGTCTTAGATATTGTGATTTGGCGTTACACACTTTACACAAATATTTTTGATGTTTAAAAATGGAAATAAATTAATTATTTGATAAATAGATAAGGAAGATAGAATACAACCTCGATTGTCTGAGTTACATTCAACTGAAACCTTTATTTAACATGTCAATCCCAGAATGTCAAATTGTATTTTAATTTCACATAAAATCATCAAGTTTTTGAAGAAAAATATCGTTTTTGGTATTACGACCGAATCTTTGTCTTATCCAGAAAAAATTTGACACAATTATTCTTCAAAACTCAAAAAAGACACTGTCAATTATTAAAAGTATAATAATTAGTTAAAATATGTTAATCAAAAATTAAACTAATTTTGATGTTTTCCAATTATATCGTTCTCATTAAACTATATTCTATAATTTAAATTTTTAGCTCAATTTTATATTAAAAAGTAATTTTTAGGCGATATTAAAGCTCAAAACATTATCTTTTTAATTGTATATTATTTTTTTCTGTTTAATTTCTTCGAATTAATTTTTTAAAAACAATTTAATAAAACTTAATTAAAATTTTTTAAAACTTAATGTTTAAATTAAGATTGAACTAGAAGGATGGGTTCTCCCCAAAACTTTCTCACATACTCTCTAATAAACTTGTCAAGTTAAAGCATCCTTTAAATGCCATTGGCGTACAATAGCTATGAAATATTAACTTCTGGTATGGATTTAGTCTTTTTACTGAATCTATCGTATCCTCCTTGGCGAATTATTTAGCGATTAGTACCTGGCTGTGAATTAATATGCTGTGGGATAAATACACTGTGAAGGACTGGATATCTAAAGGACACATTAATTCTGGATGCAAGGAATCCTTCGGCTCATTAACCAATGGGATCGTTGTACTCAAGCCTATGGTGTATATTTAGAATAAAGTTTTCATTTATACCCACAGTGTCGTTTCATACTTTTTCGTATGAACACCCCTTTTAAAGAATGGTCCCATTCTCTGATATTTCAGTGGCGATGTTAATAAATTCTATGCATTTCCACCGAAAAATTGAGTTTTAAATATATGTGAAATTGCATGCTTAATGTATGTGAAGTGCAGAAATTATCCATTATCATTTAAAAAATGCAAAGGAAACAACGAATCTCTGTCCTTATATAAGAAATTCGAAAACTAATTACAACATTTTAACAAATACAGCGTTATTTGCGCACTTAATGATGATGTCACTTTCACGTTACAAAGGAAAGCTGTTGCAGTAGCTTCTGAGGGTAAAGACCCCTAAGCACCCGAAGGCAGAAATCTGACCTCGCTCATATGAAAATGACTCTCACGCTCTCGCTTGCACAACCCTTTTTTACAATAAGGCTTTTCCCACACCTAACAGAACACAGGGAGCAGAAAAGCGTGCACGAACTAGGACTCGGACAGGAGACTCCCAGATGACGGAGAATAATCTCTACCCCAAGATGAGGATGCCGCCATTTAACAAACTATTTTAATTGATGATGATGTCGTGTCCGTGCTTCCACGGAAAGGGGGTGCACTAGCTTCAAAGGGCAAAGCCACCAGAGCACCCAGAGGGCAGAAGTCTGACTTCTAGCTCCAATGAAGGTGACACACACATTCCCTTGCACAACTGATTTTTACAGGGGGGGGGCGCATTCATACATCTCACTAATAGAACACAGAACAACCATGCCCGAACCGCGCCTCGAACCCAGGACGCCTAGATCACGGGGAAGACACGCTACCCCTATGCCAGGCGGCCGGCAACTATTTTAATCAAATAGTTAAATTAAATAGTCATATTAAAATTCAAATAAACTATTTTTGAAAATCTCGTCGTAGTAGACGTAAAAAGTAGACCTTATTACTCAAATTTCGATTAGCCTTAAGAATGCGGTTCCATTCTTAGATAATCAAAATTACATTGTATTAGTATAATTCCTGACTATATAAATAGTAATGCAAAGCAGATGAATCTCAAAACTTAATATTCTTTATATCTGGTTTATTCTTACTTGGTGGATCTCATACATGTAAAATCGTTGAAAAGAAGTAAAAATAAATGACTAAAAAAGCAGAAACTACTAGATTACTTTATAGCTTAATAAGACAGTAGGGATTTTCAAGAATATCCTGATAGAGGTAGGAAACCATATTATTTTACCTCAATAACACTTGATTCCTGCCTTTTTCCCACAGTAACCATTATAATCAAGAACCTTGTTTCGGAATTGTGTTGTTATGGTCCTTTGTTTGAACTCGCCATTATACAGAACCCACAGATATTTCTGTTTAATGGCAAGCTTGTGATTCATCTATTCATAACAAAAACTCTCTGAGGTCATTAGTCGGGATAATGACACGGTTTCAATTTATTCTCTTTTATTTCACGGCGTAATTTGCTCGCTGGCAGAAACGGAATCATGGAGACGGAAATGCTTGTTTAAATCCGAATTAATTTTATCTGGAAGATGGTGTTTTATTCCAACAACTACAACTTTTTGAAAAATTGAATTGAAACTTTAATTTCTGCTATAAATACAAGTATATAGGGAGAAATGCAAGATTATGTCCCTTTTTCTTCCATATTTCACTCTGAATAATTTACAAATATAAAACGTTAATGTACGTGGTTGCTAGGCGACGAAAATTAATACAGAGTGTCTGGGGATATATTTAACATTTAACACCTCACCTCCGTTTCTAGAGCTCATATATCCCCTTTCCGGTTTGGTATAGATGTAGGTGGACTTTATTAACAAAAAAAAAGTAAACAACAATGAATTTGAAAGACACAGACAAATGACAAAATACATGAAAATACAGCATAACAAGTGATGATAAATGCTAGAATGAACAACATCTTGAGTACAAGAAACTGGATGAATGAGAATAGTAATATACAGTATGAATGCAAAAAAGGGTTAAAAATATTAGTTATTTGAGAGGGGGATGAAAAACAAGTTATGGATAAAGTACGATCTGTATTAGATGATGTCCAAAAAATAATAAAGTTACTCTAACTGAAGCAGCTCTGCCTGGGGATATAGCCGATTACCCTTCCCTTGCGGATTATATAAGAGAATGGTCCTCCGAGTTGAGAGTTTGCTTGGGGCCTACAACCCCATCCTGCAAATCAAACCTTGTAACGAAGTCTAATGAAAGAAATTCACGGCAGATACTACGGAGATTGTGGAATGTGGACCTTGGAACGTGTTATCTTTATATCGAAGGCTTTACAGTAACTATTACAGCAATTAAAGCCTCTAACAAGTATTCCTACCCTCGGAACCTCTAACAAGTAGGGGTGGTGGTAAGATTACTTGGTCATACCAAGCCCGAATGAGCGGAGCTCTTTCGAATTAAGGCAGAAGTGTGCGCCTTTCGTTGTTAACGAGCACCGTTAAGGTGAAAGTACGACTGAAGTACGAACTGAAGGTTCAGACTGATAGACACTCGATCTCTTGTTAGATTTGGATTAAAATTTGAGAGACGTCTACGTAATAAATGTAAAGTTTGTTTATCGAATTTTATCTGTCTAGCTCGCTTTGTTTTGCAATTATCTTTTTTACTGATATTCAAGCGGGCGAACATACAGAGTTCCTCTTAATGTATTTCGTTCGCAATTTGAAAAAAAATATGCTAATTTGATAAAAAGACGGTATACCAAATTTCAGCGGTCTAGCTCAAAGTGTTTTTGAGTTATATGTCTTAATATTTTCCCAAAATATGTTTTTCGAACCCATGGAAATCAAAAATGCGAAAATTCGTTAAATTCGGTGCTCATTATTAAAGCCTCCCGCGCATACTCTGACCTACGCTGGAGACTCCAATCACATCCCTAGATGTTTCGCAACGTTCTCCCATCCCATAGAGGCTTAAGCAAATATGCTACGATGTTTCTTACCTTTTCATTTGAACACTCCTTGTATTCCATACTATAGAATCTTTTTCATTGGCATGCATTCTAATTTTTTTAATTGGTTGAATTAAATTCATATCTTTTGGTCATATACGATAAAACAATTGGAATTTTAAAATTTTATATTCCACATTAATAATTAAAAGGACAAGAAATTAACAATTTGGAAGAACAAGCCGATGAAATAATAGTTAAATTTTGCTATGAGATTATATGACATCAGATTAAACCTTTTTAAATTTCCCGTTTTAAAAATAAGTAAATGTGTAACCGTAACTGTTTTCCTAGGCCCTCTATCGGCAATGATCAATAAGTCCATGACTTGCAAGCGAATGTAAAGCATGATATTGTCCCCGTGTATTATTTTAATGCATATATGTTAAATGTTATTGTCCTAAATCGTTTTGTCCCCTTGTAAATCATGTCATTAAATGTATTTTAAACTAAATTGGCAGGATTTATTGATTTTAATAGTCTACCCTGACAGAATTAAAATTTTCGCGCTCTTACGGTCACAAAGCTATATTATTCAGTGATATCATTGCACAAAAGGAGGTTTTGGAAACCAAAAATCGTTCTTGAATTTGAAGGTGACAAATTATTATAAATACGATGATTACTGATATGCCAGTACTGTTAGTGAATATAACACACAATTTTTCTAAACCTTTTGTGATTTGAAATTAAAATTTAAACATCTTTCTTTCAGAGCTGAACAGTAAAATTCTTTTGATCTTTGTGTATTAAGAATTTTGGTGAAATAATGGTCATAGAAAAAATTTATTTTTTACTAATCCCAAATAGTACTAATGTATAAAGATAATTATCTTAAATAAATTCCAAAAAAAAAAACTTATAAGAAAAAAAATCTGAAATATTTAATTAGTTTTAAGTTTTAGAATTAGCGAAATATTAAGCAAAAAGAATTGTTCTTCTTATCTGTAATAATTGCTGTATGCGCAATACGTTTCAAATTTAAATGTGTTTTATGTGTGGTTTACATCCATTACATGATCACGATTTGATTCCATTTGAGACAGAATGCTTTATTTCGAAAGTACGTTGCCATACGTTCAAAATAAATTACGCCATTATGTTCCATTGATGTTGTCATTACGTTCACAATTTAATTAAATTTAAACTTTAATGTAAGAATTAACAAAATATCATGAACGTAATCATGAAGATGAAATAATGGTTCTTAATATTTTCAGCAACATGCGCAATGCGTTTCAAATTTTAAGTATGTGTAGTTTACATTTATTAATTGAGCATGATTTTATTCTATGTGAGTCAGAATGCTTTATTTATGTTGCCATTCATTCAATATATATTACGCTATTACGTTCCATCAATGTTGCCATTACGTTAAAAAAAATTTAGTTAAAATTTTAATTCAAAAACCAGCCAAATACCACAAATGAAAATATTAAGAAAAAAGAATTTCTCTTAACATTATCAGCAATATTAGCAGTATGCACAATGCATTTTAAATTAAAATGATGATGCGAAGCTTATATCTATTGCACGATTTGATTCCATTTGTGACAGAATGTTTTATTTCAAACGCATGTTGCCATAAAATACTTTTCAGGTCAAAAGTCTTAAAATCGTTTGCTTCTTTCTTCAGATTTATCTCTCTTTTTTTTTTTTTCTTTTAGCATCACAAGCCAGAATTGAATCTAGTTCCTGAAATCGTTTGGAATTATTTCAAGCTAGCAAATGAAAAGACATATCGTAAATAGGAACACAGAAATTGTAGATTGTGCTGGGCTTTCTTATTCTAAGAGCTTTACTCACTAAAATAAGGGAAAGTCATAACAAAAAAAGAAACAAAAGAACTATCAAATAAATGAAGGGGAAACTTTTTTAAAGCCAAGTTCAATGTTCTTCTGGAGCTAGCTAACCTGTCTTTGCCTGACTTTTTGGCATTGGAACCCATTACTCATGTTTGAGTAAAAACTGAACGATATAGAACGAGGTCATGCTTTTTTGAAGTGAAAATCTTTCACTTAACCGTTTCTTCACTTCCGTTTTCTATCGCTTTAGTTTCATCAGCTCACTGCTTCCTTTAAGCTGTGAGTTGAGTGAAAATATATCGTTTGTCGCGTGCAAGTTGATTTTTGTTTTTGTTTCCTAGTTTTCCTCAGTTGTCTGATTTTTTTTTCCAGCATTGAATGTCAATCAATCATCGGATATGTTAGTCCTACATGTGACCGTTCCAGCACGTGTCGATTATGATTCAGAACTGGGTAGGAAAAAAAAAGGGAGTGAATTTATGATACAGAGAACAAGGAAAAGAAAATCATTAAGTTTAAAAAAAACCGTTATCTCGTTAAAATAAATAAATCATTATGAAAAAAATAAATTTTTGGATGTGTGGTCAGCTTTATCGCTTCGCAGTGCAAATAGAAGCTGTAAAATTTGGATTTTAAAACATTAAAAAAAACAGCTATATATATATATATATATATTTACGGATTTTCCTATTCTAATCCGTTGGGTTCTTTTTACTCATACTTATATAGTGGTTGTGTATGTTGTGAGAAGAGATGACCAGTCCTGCGATAGATGACACAACACAGACGATGTTTATTTACAGGACAATATACAGACGACAAGTATTTACAGCACAGCTATGTACAGAAGATAATTATATACAGCCGAGACGACACACAGGACAGCACACCGCTGTACTCTGCTGCAGACAGTTGGCCACTATAGCAGCAATAGTCCACAGGCAGAAATTCCGTCATGACAACTTCCACAGCACGGAAAGCGGCCACAGAGGATTCAGCAGGAGAGGGAATCTTTAAGGGATTCTGTCTACACTCACGTCAGTCCTTAGTAATTCATCATCCAAAAGTAGAATCATAAACATGATTAGATTCCTAATTGATCAGGGAGATCTGCTTCAATTAGAGTAACTCTACTATTTTCTTAGGACACCATTTTAATACAGCTCGTACTTTATCTATAACTTAATTTTCATCCCCCTCTCAATATTTTAACTCTTTTGTGCATTCATACTGAATATTACTATGCTCATTCATCCAGTTTCTTGTGCTCAAGAAGTTCAGTCTAGCATTTATCATCACTTGCTATGTTGTATTTTTATGTATTTAGTCATTTTTCTGTATCTTTCAAATTCATTGTAGTGTACTTTTTTTTTTGTTTAATAAAGTCCACCTACATCTATACCAAACCGGAAAGGGGCCCCATGAGCTCTAGAAACGGAGGTGTGGTGTGGTGTTAAGTGTTAAGGTCTCTCCAGAACAGGCTGAAACTAATCCTCTGTTTCTTCTTGCCTTCGCTACCGACTCACTACTTCGCACAACGGGACTACTCCTTAATTCGGGACAGCTCCGTTCCCGACGACGACACAACGGGCTACGACACACGACACAGGCTTTTGTTCAGAATATGTCACATAGCAATCCTCAGCTCAAGATCTCTCTATTTAGGTCTACTTGGTCGACCACAGCCGTACCTCGTTCAGCTTCCAAGACCTCTCAATTCAGGTCTTCTCGATTCAATCCGCCGCACTTCTTGCCTTCTTTGAACACCAAACCGTTCAGCTTCGGCTTGATTCCTCTTCAAGACCTCTCTATTCTGGTCTTCTCGATCGATTGATTTCTCTTCGCAGACTGACTGACTTATATAGTGACGGAAGGCGGGGCTAAACCTTCTAGACCAATCGGGATCATTCTAGAAGTATCTCGGATGCTAATGGACGGATCGGAAAAATTCTCGATGTTTCGGGGACTTTCCATTTTGTCGCCAATGTCGACAAAAGATTGCCAAGTTGGTCAGAGGTTCCAAGTCCTGGAACCTCTGACGTCACACCATTCATAATTTAATACAAATTACTGTAAATATCTCTTCCTTAAAAACTATATATATATATATGTGTGTGTGTGTGTGCTAATGCATGAAATTGTTTTGAGTTATACATAGTTATTCTTTCACAAATCAAAAAACTGTTTCAAAACTTCTTCAAAATATTTTTTAAAAAAATTTCTTTTTGACCCAGTATCATAAGTATTAATTCTTTAATTTTAGAAAATGTTTTGTCTTTCAAATTTGATTTCTTTTTTAGTGATGAAATTTTAATATTTTCACACGAATCATATAAAATTCGGAACAAAAACTGAAAAAAGTCGATAATTATATCTTTTACGTTGAATTCAAGATATTAAAAAATATTCTAACAAATTTTAACCAATTTCCTAAGTTTTAGATAATGTTTAATTAATAAAAATTTAATGCTTATGTAGACAGATTAAAATATTCATAAAAAAGTATGAATTTTTTTTGTTGGCTTACAAAATAATTTTTAATTACAAGGAATTATGTATAAAAGTATAAAAAATGCAAATATAAAATAATTTATATATTCAGAAAAAGTATTTTTAATAAATTAAAACGAAAGTTAAACATATTTCTAAAGAAAAAAAAAGTTCTTGTTAAACCCTTTTTTATTAAGAAAATACGCATATTATGAATTCAATATTTATAATATATAAAAATCAGTTAATACTTTGAGTATAAAATATTTAAAAATTATAAAACAATAATCCCATTTTCATGAAAATAATTTTAATGCTGTTCGAATTTTAGTATTTCTCCCATTGAAATTCGTAAGGATTTTTTTTAAAATAGTCCATTAATGTTATCTATTAGTGATATTAATAAAGACGACTATAAGACAATGTTTAAATTACGGTTAAAAATGATTATAGATACTCTTTTTAATGGGATTATTGAGTCTATATTTTACGGACTTCATTGAATGAATACCAACAACGTTTTAATTTTAATAATCCTACAAAATAAGCTAATAAACTATAATTCGGTGGTTGATAAATTCTAAAATCTGTAAGGAAAGAATAATTCAAAATTTTTAAATGGATACTAATATTTCTACTATTATTGATTATTGGATTAAAAATAGATAATAATATTTTTTCATATCGCAGTTTGTGAATTTTAAACATTACGAAAAAAAATCATTCAACAGTGCAATGCAAAAGTTTTATTCAAAAAATACTAAAATCACATACAATTATTAAAAAAAAACAGCAGCTGTAAATATTAACTTCCTTTTAATTTGCAGAAGCAAAAAAGATAAATTTAACAAACCAAACAAAAATTTAACAAAACTTGTACCAAACGATTTCTGAATCGTTTGAATTTTCATCAAACACAAATAAGTTTCTTCAGAGTACAAAATATTAGCGAATTATATTATGTTTAAAAGATTTTTTTAAAGCCAAAGTAGCCTTATTCTAGCTGTAATTTGTAACTTTTTTTCCTATTAAAATAGTGTTGTTGTAGAAATAATTTGTGATTTTTGTTTCAAATAAAATAGCATTGTTGTGGCTGTAATTTATAATTTTTATTATGGTATTAAAATTTCTGGATAACATCTTTATTTCGCTGCTGTTCTTAATGCACCCCCTTTTTGTTATTTAGAACAAAAGCGTACTCAGGTTCACCTCCAGGAAGGTAGGAAGACACACAGTGCTTCAGACGCTTCCAAAATCTTCAAGCAGAGAATTCGCTAACCTAAAAATATTACATCCTCTTGACTTACCTGTGATGCTGGTTGGAGGCATTTTACTCGAGTTCAAACCCTTTTCCCTAATCACCTACGGTAGATATTCCTGGAAAGTTACCGACCGTCTTTGCAAAAGGACAAAGAACGGTTAGCAGATGGATTACTTAACTTCTGAATAGTTCTTTCAAAATACTTCTTTTGTCTTCTGCTGCGAAATTAATCACCTGCGCTTTTGTATTTTACTGTTCTTTTTTTTCTTCTTTGAAATGATAAATTTAAAGAAGAAAACGATTTTTTTTAAACTTTTACGTCATGGTTTTGACGTAAGTCGGGAAGAAGCTAGTGTTACACAATGTAATTTTTTTTAGCAATTTTAGGCCAATAGTATAATCGTTCTGAATAGCCCACTATTTAGAACGATTCTCATTGATTTCTCTTTCGTTGAATGTAATTACAGATGCGATTTCAATACATAAATAATAATACATTTCATAACACAAATTCTGAAAACTTATTGGAAACTGAAAAAAGGAGTAAATCTAGGATTTTGGCTATTAAAGTGCTAAAAAGATTAATGACTGCTGTTGGAAACCATTTATCAAACGATAATTCAGAACGATTGTAAACATGGATGGCGGTATTTGAATGATTATTTTAAATGCTATGAATTTTGCTCTTTTTCTGATGCACATATTTCTGAACTAATTTATAAGAAATTAAAAGTGGTCTGAGAAACAACTGAAATAGAAAAAACTAAATAAATTATAAGTTTAAAACATAAATATAATTTAGATTAGATTACATTGAATAATTTTAACGAATTTGAAAAAAAGCAAATATAAAGAAAAAAAATATATTTAGATAAAATTTATGAAACCATTTAAAAAGACTAAAAGTTTTCTTCTGGTTTTTAATTCTAGAATAAGAATATTACTAAAAAAATTTTTTCAAATAGATTTTTTATATATATATTTTATGAGTATTTACTGAAAGAATCTAAAAATAAAATTCTTGAGAGCCTAAGGAATCACTCAAAAGGAAATCCAAACATCAATCCACTTTAATAAGTTAATTTTTCTTTTTATCCTTTATATTTATATCTTTATATATTTTCTTTGATTTAGATAAATTCAATGCAGCAAACGACTTTGTAAAATTACAACATCTTTCTATAATATTATCTCTGTTTTAGTCACATTTTATTTATTAATTGCTAATAAGAAAGTTCGAGAATAAAGGAATCTAGATGAAGATTAGATTCGTCTTAATAATAAAGAATATTAATAAGACGAATGATTTTTTTAGCTTATTGTGCTTCACCTATGCGCAATTAAGTTACATTCTTTTAATTTATTCTTTTTTTTATTTATAAATTATTTCCATTTTTTTATTTATATACTATTTTTTTCTATTCATTCTACTTTAAATCCTCATGTTCTTCCTATATTTAAATATTTTACTTCGATTTTGGAACTGATTTTTTACTAAAGTGTTCTAAATCAAATCTTCTAAATTTTGAAATGGGAAATTCTTTTAGCCATCAATATCCTCACCTAACATATCCTTTGTCCTTCGATCTTTTTGAATAACGCATCTCTACATTGTATATTGTGCTTTGAAGAATCAAAATAAATTACATTCTGCTCATCTATGCCAACAATAAATAAAGAAAGAAAAGAATAGTCGCTGACATCAGTAATAACTGTTTCCCTTTCCTGTCCTTCGATACCAAGCTCCAGAACGCTTTCATTTTCCCCCCTCTTCCCCACCTTACCACCAATTAATCCATACGACAATCGGTAGGTAATCTCCATTCTATAGAGGGTGGATCGCTGTCCGAATCACTGTTTGACCAATGCTCCAGTACTAGGTCCGCCACGGTACAAGTGTGAACACAACAGCTTGTAAATCCTTATTGTTCCATTGTTTCCTTTCGCATCTGCGGCGTATTCTCAAGCGCATGGTTGCAGTTCGGAATGGCCTCTAGTACTGTGCTCAATAGATAAGTTTTAATCATTTGTAAATTTTTGCATGTAGTGTCCAAGATATGAAACGGTTTGTTTCCAACTTTGTTTCGAAATGGTGACATTGCGAAAAGGGTTTATATTGTTATTGATAAGTTGTTGGTTTTACAATGAACTTTTTTT
>JAPMOQ010061688.1:1407455-1425186 GCA_026543055.1 Argiope trifasciata | reverse complement strand
GAAGAAAATTTTGCTTTTAAATTTATATCAATAATTAATTAGTTTTTTAAAAGAAAGCATTTTGGAAAATGCATCAATTTACATTGCCACAGAAGAGAAAAAACGATGGAAATTTGTCCCATCGATAATTTTACTATGAGATTTTGATTGGAGATTTTTGAAACCAGTGCCTATTTGGGTAAGGGAATCTTAGGTATCTTTAAAAGAATATCGTATGCATTAGAATTTTTTGTTTATTCCAGCGTTCTGTGTGAGGGAAATGCAAGTCATCAGTTTTCTAGAGCTCGTGTAAAATTAATTAAATTAAAAAAAAGAGAATTGGATCTGAAAATAAGAGAAGACATTTTAGAAATAAATATGAATTAACTGGATAAAACTTAGAAATTAATGAGATTTTAAACTAAGCGATATCATCACGCACATATACATATTTTTCTGAAGGTATATAAAACCATTTAATCTTCCGGCGGGCCCGCGTATGTGAGAGATACACTAGAGATGAATTTCGTTTTATACCTTCAGATTTGGTGGCACTGAGAACGCCTGTTTTTGGCTATTTGCCCCCCTCCCTTTGACCTACTTTCAGTTGTCATCGTAAGTTTGTGGAGTTAATAGGTCAGATATTTGTATTTTAGAGATACGCTCGACCGTTCATGTATGTTTTTGTCACATCTGATTTTGTATGATTTTACAAATAAATCCGTATTGTTTTAGACTGGCGACAGCTGGCAAATGCACTTACGAAGGAAAATGTTGAAAAAATGCACCCACATCTCTAAAAAGTGAGCTAAAATTAAAGGTGCTAAAGAGAAAGGTCCAACTAGGTATTGAAGAAGTGGAAGATGCGACGTCAGGGAAATACCCTTGCCAAAAAGAAAAGCGGACTAAAATCACGAGGTTCAGTTGTGAGATTTGACAGAAATTTATATGTTTTGAGCACACTAAACACATTTGCTCAAATAGCAATTTTCTTCCTTTTCATATCTAATTTTCAATTACTTTTTCCTTTTTATGCATAATCTCTGTATTTTTGCACTTCTATATTTTAAATGCAATTTATTTTGTCAAAATATCGAAAATTTCATTTATATTATTTTTTATTTATTTATATTATCAATTCAGTGAACCTGTGGTCATTTTATATTGTTATTGCAATCTGTGTTTACATTATTTCTGCTTCTTTTTAAGTAAAAAATGTTTAAAGTGATTGTACTTATTAATCCTAAGCTATTTGAAATATAATTTTAATAGTTACGCTTTTGAAAATTTACATTTTACTATAGCGTATGTTGGAAATAGGCGTGACCTTTCATGTTGGCGAACGCTGGAAGGTTAGTTATATGTGATTTCACTTATTCCTAGTATTCAAGAAATTTGTAACATCATTTATCTTCTTAACGCTTGGAAAGCTTTATGTTTTTCATACTAATTTAGAAATGACTTTTTATATCGTCTTTAAGTACCATCTAAGAAAAACAAAGTATCTATTGAAACATGATTCGAATGCTGTTTTCAACTCCTCTGATGAAAAATTACGTTTGCAGAACCTCATAACCTCTTTTAATGTATACTTTTCACAAAACATGTCGGAAAATAAATCAAAATTCTTTTCACGAGCGCGTTCTTATCTAATAAATGCTTATTGAAAATAATGAGGAACAGCCCAAAAGTAGACAGTTGCATATGTCAATGTAGGCAGTGAAATGGAGATTTAGAAAACATGCTGAGAGTTATGAGAGAAAAACAAACGCAACCCATCTGCCCCAAGGCCAATCACGTCATTTATTCTGCGAATTTAAAAACACAAAACATTGTTAAGGTTTTTTTGTTATTATTATTTTTATTGCATTAATATGATTACGGCATGAAATATTCGTAAACATTTGAAGGAATAAGAATTGTTGAATAAAAGAAATAAATAAGGTAACAATTTATTTTTTGCCTATAAAAATGACATAATTTAGAATAACCGTTAAAGAAAAGCTATTTTTTCGCATTTAAAAAGCAATTTTAAATGTAAAATAATATAATTAAATTATAATATTTCGATAATACGTGTTCAAAACCGTAATAGAATGCTCAAAAACGTGCCGTGTCAAATAGATTTCAGTTGTTTAATCATTTTTGGAATGTTTGATTTAGTAATTTAGAATAACGAGAAAATCAATTTTTTAGTTTAGAATTTTTATCATTTTATGTATAAAAGCATAATAAATTGATATTTGTAAACATCAGAAAGTATAAGAATTGATGAACAAAAAGGAAAAGGGGGAAAAAAGAACAGTTTATTCTTGCCTATAAAAAATTGAAATAATTTAGAGAAACTGTTAAAGAAGATATATTTTTCCGCATTTAAAAAGCAATTAAAGCCACATAAAATAATTAATTTATTACATTTCGATAATACTTTTATAAACGTTCAAATACGTACAGTGAAAACTGGATTTCAGTTGTTAAATCATTTTTGGAATGTTTGTTTTGGTAATTTAGAATAATGTGTAATCGATGTTTTAATTTAGAATTTGATTCTTTTTGCGCATAAAAGCATAAACATTCCAGTGAAAAATAATAGAATAACAGTTATTGACTTTTCAGAACAACAAAACAAGAGTATTCGAATATGGTATTTTAAAGATACCACACTCATACAGTTTAACCTTGCTTAGCGGGCATTTTATGTTCCGATTCTTAGTCGTAATGCGAAATGATAAGCTTAATGATTTTTTTTCTGTAGGAATCCATAAATAAATTCCGAAAAGAACACTTAAACAGATTGTGAAAAGACTTTTTACTCAAATAAATTAATAATATTGGAATTCATTATTTATAATGTATGCTTTTTAGTTATTAAAAAGTTGTCTTAACATATTTAAATGTTTCAACATGTGAAAATTAGATTATTTAATGAATTTATAGCGCACTCTGCTATTGCTTGATTAGGGCAATGTTCTCAACATACTACGAAATAATTTCTCCTGCTTTTAGGGTATATTTTAATTCATTAGAATTGTTGCTCTTTTTAGTCTATTGTTTCCTCCTCTGCTGAGAAAATATTAATCAAAGTTTGGAAAGGAGAGCGAGGTGCATGAATTTTAAGAAAATCAGTGTTCTTACGGTTATAATTCAGAAACAATATTTAGGAAAATTTAAATTTCAGCATTAATATTTATATATTTTTATTGATCAACATCTTAATGGAAAATGTGTATATGTTACAATAATTCAAATTCATAATGAAATAAATGCAGGGAATTTAAAATTAGGTAAACTAAATAATTTCGAATAAAAAATATTAATTTAGGTAAAGCTTCAGTTAACAAATTAAAACTTGGAACTATCACCAGCTTTAAATGAAGAAAATATAGTACTTCAGGACTATCATTTTCCGAATTTTGTAATAAAAAGAATTGGATCGTTTCAAAACAAAATAAATCGATAGTTTCCTTGGGAATAAAATATGCTTTCAGTGCAATTTATTTTTTTTTGACTTTATGAATGTCTTAAACAACTGCAGTGGTTGATATGATGGAAGAACTGAATTTTTGCTTATTTTTAAATTTTAGGCTTATGTTTTCAGCTTAAAAGATTATACAAGAAAACATATTTTAAGTAGATAGTTCTTTGGAATATTATTTAGAAAATTCTTTCTTATTTCGACAACTTTTCAAACAAATAGAATGTCACTGCTGCTTTTAGTAATTGCTTTTTATTTCCTTTTTAAAATAAATGATAAATGAATGTATTTTTTGTAATTAGAAATTTCAATGACCACTAATTCTTAAAAATATCATAATAAATAATTAAAAATTCCTAATCTTTTTTTTTTTTGTTACGCATTTCTCTCAATAAAAATTTGAATACCATGCTTTCATTCTCGGAGTCAGTCAATAAGACTAAAATAAACAAATGAGTCACAGAAAACTGAAAACGATTTTCTGGAAAACACAGCAGATGCATAAAATAAACAAAACTTTGTGAAGTTTATTTTATGGAAAAATTAGATCTTGCCATCATTGTGACCTACATACATCATTTGATTCTCAAGGCCTATTTTGTATCAAAACTCGGTTTATTTAAGTAATAAAGAAAACCAAAATAAGTAGGTTTTAAAATGAAAAGAGTACGAAACAAAGATTGTTTGCAAAATTCCGCAAAGTGGACAAATTATCTTGATTTCTAAACATCTGCTGCATAAAACAAATTTGAAACTGTTTTGGATTTCAATAAATCCAACACGTCTAACATCTATAAACAAGGATTATCTTTTAAAGCATTATCATTCATTTCTATTTTTATAGTAATAATCTTTATTCTAAGTTACTTGAGGGTTCGTTTTAATAAGAAACTTTTTAATTGTTTCTGCATTCCAAAAAATGGTCTATTGGGAACAATTATATATTTTAAAAAATAAAATAAGTTAATACAAATAGTAATAGAAAGTATTATTTATATAAAGCATGTTTTCTCTTAAAACATACAGTTTACCCAAATGAGACTGGTTAACAGTGACGCTATGAAATTTCAAGGTTTGAACAATTAATTATTAGTAATTTTGTATGCTCTTTTTTATGTCAAATTGCGATCTAGTAATACTCTTTTAATGGTGTTAATGTTTAAATAATGTACATCACTGAGTCACGTAAGTTTTAATTCAAGGACGTTTTGGTTAATTTTGGGGGGAATAGGATTTAAATATATGATATGTAAGAATATATTTTCATATGTAACTATTAAAAATTCGTCATATATTGAAGAATTAATTCTTTCATCTCATTTGATTGGAAGTTATATCACCTCAGTGTTCTTCAAATACCTTTTAACTAAGTTCATATCAAAATTTAAAATACAAAATGCTCTCATTTTTTTTTACTCTTATTAAATTTTTACTATTTTACTTTACTCAGAAAATTTGTGATTTTTCAAATATACTTTTGAAATGCAATTCATTCAATGATTTGTTTCGTATATAATTAATTGTAGTTTCTGTACATTAATAATGTTATGTTTTTTTTACAGATTTTTATGACATGCCATCTCTCGTTTATAAGTTATTTTAAAAACTTTTTTTAATATATTATCACATTTAAAAGAAGTAAAATTCACCACCTATCCCCTCCCTTTATTTTAAATTGCGAAGAATGAAAATTTTCGTTTATTTTATTTTATTTTATTATTTTCTTCAAATTATTAAAGATTCATTGCAAACATCGAGAAAATCTATTCGTTTTAGAAAGTTCCAGAATCTTCAGCATAATGTATAAAATTATGCTCTAACTTTTAATCTATTTTAATTTCTTTTATTATGATTATCTTTGAAATGACAAAACTGAACATTTTTGCTCCCCTTTTACTTTCCATTTTGCAATAATCAAATTTTTATTTAAAATTGACAGTATATTAAATTCAATACTCATAGCGACAATATATTAAACTTAATATTTGTCGTAAGATTTTAGTAACATCGAAATTTTTTATATATACCTCATTTTTTTGTTCTGCTATTGGTTTCTTTTTAAATAACCATATATAATTACATCTGAAAGAAATGTGTAAGTAATAGCAAAATATATGTCATGAAATAAAAATTAATACTATTAATATTATAATTTTTAATTATTAATAATTATAATTTTTATACATCAATATTATATATTATAAATTAATTAAATATTATATTTTTTAATATTAAAATTATTAATATTGTAATTTTTAAAATTTTATAAATTAAAAGAATTTATGTTTTTTATCTACTTTCGTGGACGTAGTTTTAACTGATATAATGCATATTAAATCTAAAGCTAACTTATTTTTAAAAACGCATTAATTCAAAACTATGTTATTCGTTTTGGCATTTCATTTTTTTCTGTGAGAAAGATGACTGTATTATTGGATGTGGGATCCCTTTGGTTTGCATTCTACATATTGTATTGAAGAAATTCGAGAAAGTATCTCCTTTTCTAATAATTAATCCAGAATTTGATATTTGTTTGAATTTTTGTGTACTCTCAAATATACGAAATGGCAGCTGCTCGCTCAACTTGTGGGCGTGTTACACATCAACAATATTGATGATAAAACCATATTTTAAATTTCACCTGCCTTTTTCTGTTTTTTTAAAACTTTTGTGATCGCAAGCATAAAGACGAACGAACATATGCTGATTTCCTATCGATAGAATTGCTCTATAATTTGATAAAAACTTTCAATTTTAATGAGAAATCAAAGATTTATTACATTAAGATGACAAATCGTTTCAATTGTTACAAGTTTTTTCCTAGTATATCTTACCAAAAACTTTGCCTTTGTTGTATGCGCCGTTTAAAAATTTAATTCGCGTTGTGGTATTAAAATGTTTCACCAAATTTAATAAGTCTTGCCAACTCCGATTTTGAATCACTGTGTTAAAGAGTAGAGTGATTCTAGAATTGCGTATTTCGAACTCAAGAAAATCTAAAACATAAGATATCCATCATACTATCAAGGGCAAATGGTATGATGATTACGATGTTTTTTACGAGAATTTTGTATACGAGAAAGTAAAAATAGCTTCGACAAATCGTAAAAAAAAGTAATTTTGGGTATTTTCAGAGCATTTTTATGGATACCAACCGAGAATGTTTGGCTATAAAACTCAGATACAAAATCCTTTTGAGTCACAAGTTATAAGTGATGTTTAAGTAGCATCAATATGTGGATAGAACTCTAAGAAAAACGCATTCCCTGTCTTTTTATTATACGGGGCAGAATTCCTTAAGAAAAGTATTAATTTATATCAAAATTTATTTGGAGCGAAATGAAATGCCCAATTTTGTTTGAAATGAAATTTTCATGATTTTTTTTCCCCACAAAAACCTTGCGGTCTTAAATATTGTCAAAAAATTTTCTTTGAAACCTATCTTATATTTGATGCGTTTTGTTTGTTTTGAATTACCATCATTTTAGTAGAATAATAATTCTTATTAATATTAACTCTTGATAGAATCGCAAAATGTCCGTAAACAAAATCTGTTAAACAGCTCATTTATAACAAAAATTTATTTCATAATATTATTATAATACACAATATCTTCCTATAGTTTGCAGATTTACTTTTATTAAATAAGCGTTATAATTTTTTTGAATAAATAAACGAATTCAATAAAATCGTTGTCAAAAATATTTTTAAAAACTGAATAGGAATAAAATGAAATAAATAAAAAGATACCATTTATACATTACTTTATTTCAAAATTGTTTTTACCTATTTAATTGATTATTAAATTTTGAAAAATCAATAAAAAATTTAGAAAAATTCTAAATTAATGAAAGGGTAAAAATTTGAACCTGAAGATGTTCTAAAAATACTCTTTATACGCTAATTTGTATCAAAGTTACTACAGAAAAATGATAAACCATCGGTTAACTTCTATTTAATCGCATATTTAATAAACTTTTTCATTTTGAAAAGTTGACTGCATTTTTTCCTTTGTCTTAAAGAATACGTGTGAAAAAATTTGATTGCAATTGGCTCAACCGTTAAAGAGGAAATGTAGAGCATACACAGTTACAATGACTATTATGTATTTTAAGATAACAATGATTACTCATCTATTTTATTTAGCAAGAAAATCTAATGGTATAAGGAAGGAAAACACTTCTTAATGGAATTACTTTAATAAAAAGAATTATCACTTACTGATTCCAGTTAAAATTAACGAATTAATATTTTTATAAACAAAGAATCGTTTGGTAGAACCATAGATAATCATTTTACTGAGCAGCTGGAAAGAAACTCAAATACCAAATAATAATGGAGTATTGTTCTTCCAGAACTGCTTTGAATGTGAATCATCACAAAGCAACATTCGTAATTAGCGGAATATCTTGAAGAGAAAATTATTCTTATTCTACGATGTTCCAAATATCCCACATGCATATCCCCCTTAATTTATGCAACTGGGCTGCTAAAGAAAGCCTCATTCAGAGCTAAACTTCTTTCCGGTAAAACAAACAACGAATCATTCACTCATTTCTGAGTATTTAACATTATTTGCCATTTGGTACTGATATGCCTATCTGTATCATTGTCTTGGGCAATGAATTTTTTTATTTGAATTGTCTGTCCCTTTTACATACAGATGAGATTATCTTTTCAATCGGCAAATGTATGTATTTCTATATGTATATATCAGGAAGATTTATCTTTCTTACCGTTTGAAATATTTTAAATCTTATTCTAGTTAGAGCTATTAACCAAACGATATATTTATTTTAGAATTAGTATATATTTATATTATAAACAGGTGACATTTCTGTGACAATCGAGGATTTTTTTAATTTGAAAAATATAATAAAATAATTTTTTCCTAATTTTTATGTTTATTGATTTAATTTCTTTTACGTTTGTAAAAATGGAATTTCGTAGTATATATGAATTTTTGACTTTCTCATTTAATGGAATTCAATAAATGTAAGTAAATAGATATTTCTGGTAAAAATACACAATTCGAAATTTTCAAAATCATTAACAAATTGATTAATTTTAGTTGGAAAGTATCATCTAGTAAATAAACGTAAAAAAAGGTTTATTATAATTTACAATAATAATGCCACATTAAAAAAAAACTTCTGTTTTATTTTCTTAATTAGAAGATGCAAAATTAGACGTGCGTTAACCAATGTTTTCTGCCTCTTAATTAAATTATTTTTCTTCAAACTATTGAAGATTTATTGTAATAACAATAAACCTTCAAAAAATAGTTTAACTTCTGTTTTACTTTCTTAATTTGAAGCTGCAAAATTAGATGCGCGTTAGCCAATGTTCTCTGCCTCTTAATTAAAGTATTTTTCTTTAAACTATTAAAGATTTATTGTTATTACATTTTTATAATATTACATAAAAAATTATTATTATTTGCATCAAATTAGAAGCTCTTGACACCTCAGCGAGATATATAAATTTAATTATATGCTGAAGTTCTCTTGCATGACTCTTATGGTCATCATCTTTGAAGAGAGGGTATGCACGTTTTCGTTACTTTATAGACTTCATTCGAAAATGCTCGATTATTTTCTGAGCTTAGTCACATTTTTAAAATTTAATTATTTCTAACAAGCGCTATAAAAAATTACTATGACTGGAAAGTCTCAAATTCTTAGTATTAAAGCAAAGGATAAAAATAAAAAATATCTCTCTAGTCCACTTATTCCTTTCAATTATACCTAATATTCCCTTAACTGAATCGACACATACCAAAGAAATCCTTGTTAAAATATCTAATTTGTTGTGACTTAATAGCGCTTTATAAGCCCTCTGATAGTTATCTGTCAGCTATTTAAGCCGAGTGAGTTTCTTTTGCTTTTCAGTAGCGCCAACTATGGACAAGAGTAGGACTTAACTACTTTATGCGTCATATTCGCTTGCACAACCCCCTTTTTATAGAAAGAGGAGGACATTCATACACCTCACAGATAAAACACAGAAGAAGAACGACCATGCCCTAACCGAGACTCGAACCTGAGACTCCAAGATCACGGGATGTCACGCTATCCTCATATCAAGACACCGTCTGAATTTCTTAGTAAAAGCACCAAGGAAAAACACTTAGACTTTTCTCTTATATCTCTATGTAGACTAACGCGTTTCATCGTTCCAACCCACGTACAAATCAAGCCCTAGGTGGAAAAATAAAGTGAAATTAATTCCAAATTTTTCTTTATTTCGGAACCTTATCTACGAAACTATGTAACAAGCACACACATATATTAATGTTTGAGTGTTTGAGTTACACCTTTATCTGATATTTAATATAACCAATATTTCTGACAAACATGTAAAAGGAGAGTTGACTAGTTAACTATAAATTATTTTTTAAAAAAATTATAAATTATTTATTAGTTGACGTAATTATACATTTTGATATAACAATACATTATTTTTATCTATGATATGAGCATTTTTCCCCTATAGAAAGTGAGGCATTCTATAATTAACTAACATGGCGTGCATCACATAAGCATAAAGCATGAAATGACTTCTACAGTTCACTTTTCTTTATAAAAGACCTTTATACTTTTCCGGATCTTATATCCAATGTAAAATCGTTTTCAATGAAATAATTCTTTTCTTAAAGCATCATTTAAAAAATACAGCTTTTCTATCTCCAAGCTTTTTTTCTTTTTATACAGCTTTTCTTGTTTACAAGAAGAATTCAGGTACCCAATAAGCAACCAAACACGACTCTAATGATAGTTTGTCCATCAACAATAGAATTTACAAACGAGAAGCAGGTGCATCGGAACAGTCTATCGAATCTTTTGTACGAACAAAGGAATCACGAACGGTAGAACACTCAAGAATCCACTCACAGAAGATAAAGCTAATTTCTACTGTGACAATTACATCTAATTTCCTTTCTCTTTCTGAGTCTTTGTTTCTGATGGAACTTAAAGCTTCACTTGAACTGAATGAACCGCTTGCCCATAAGCCTAATTTCAGGCCTTCGTTGATTTCCTCGGAATTCATTTAGATTAGCATTTGTTCTTTTATTCCAGATGTCATTAACCGCGCTGAATGAATTACGTAGAAAATCGTTTGCAATTGGACATGTTCTAAATTAATCCATCCGAAGTTGCGTAAGTGAACATATTCTTAGATGAGGAGAGGTTGATTCGATTCAGACTGTAGATAAACAACTAATTATTTTGAGAATTTTGACTATTTTTTAATAAAAATAGTATTTTTGTTTTATCAATGAGAAACGTACTTATTCTTAATGATATCAAATATTTTGATTACAACCAATATTTAGGCTTCCTCGAAACGGCAATAACATTTTTTTTTTTGTTCTGGTTAGTCAGAATAAGACATATATCGTCTTGTTTCGTACTTTGTGCACTTATTATACATATAAGAAATGTATATTTATTTGATCTCAGATTTTAAGGAATTTTATTTTAAGAATTGTACAAATATTGCACTTGCTAAATATAATTATTTAAAAAATATTTATTTATTATTTTAATGTAATTACTTTAAGAAAACTGCAAGCTCATTTGAGTTTGAATCCATTGAATTTTTTGAATCTAACTTTTTAAAACGAAAATTTCGGAAATTGGAAAAATTATCTGGCATTGTGTAAAACATATATTGTACTAGATCTGATTCAATTATTATCAAATAATACAGCAAAGCTGCATAAATCATTATTTATTTATTATAGATGCCCAAAAGATTGGATGTAACAACATTAGATCTATAAAACGTAAGTCAATATAAGTATGCTGACTAACAGCCATCGGTTGTAGTAAGGCAGATAAGTGCCATAGCTGCACTTCTAGGAGAATTTGGTATCAACTGTGTATCATCAAGCAGTGAAACACAAGGCTTACCGGGAGTCTCACAATAAATAATATACAAAAAGAATACTTAAAAGTAGAAAACGAGCCCAACGATAATTTACAATAATCTTGAACGCTTTCTAAAAAATTCAATTCAAATTAATATAAAAAATTGCATTTTTTTTTCAATTCCTATTATTAGTTCACACTCTCCCGTATTTATTTATTTTGTTATAAAATGCTTTTTATTCTTCCATTTCAAGTTCATATACATTTGTTGATATTTGTAGTGGATGGTAATACAGGTTTTTTTGGAGTATTAACTCATTAACTAAATTTAATTAATTTTCAATACTTGAAATAGAGTTTTGGCAGTGTATAATGAAAATCGGAATCAACAAAATAAGAGTGAAATTTGAATCAAATGGAATGCTTGTCGACAATCGAATAGCACGATAGTTAAATTAGTGCTTTATCACAATCGAAGCAATCACTTAAATTTTTGATTTTTCAAAATCAATAATTTAAAAAAAAACCGCTTAATATTTTTTTAGTAAGACAATCATAGTCGAAAATCTTTTCTGACAATCGAATTAACAATGGATGAATGAATGCACTATCAAAAAAACATGTAAAATTTTCTAGTTTTCTGCCTTAAAAATTTATTTAAAAGGAAAAAAAAAACATTACTAAATGTTTTTCAGTGAACCTTCAACATATGTATTACACAAACTTTTCTTAATTACCATTTTTTTTTTACTCATTATAGATATTCCAAGCGCCCTACTTGTCCAACAGTGGCACCTACTGTTAAGCCTCGTCTGCTATTTACTCCCTGACAGCCAATGTACCTACTAATTGGAAAAAGAATTTGATCAGGTGTGCCGTCCTTTTTTCCTTGATTCCCACAGATGGGGATTGCCGGGAAGCCCTCCCTCGGAGTCAATGCGGAAATGCTGGCAGTCACCATGAGGCATCTGGCCTTCAACGTGAAACAACTGAAGCAAAACTCCCGCTGAACAGGCCTTGAAATCTGTGAGAGAAAAAATAATAATAATAAAAAATCGCTAACAAGGATCCTCCTCTGTTGCGCTAAAGAGAGAGAGAGAGAGAAAATAAAGCTAAGAAAATGATATGACATGTTTTGACAACTTTGTCTTCCAGTATCCTGTCACCCCTTGACGGAATGGCGGCTTCTTCAGAAGATTTACGTCCAGAGAAGGCCAGCCTTGGGTTTGAAAACAAATTCGAACACACTCGGATGTGGTGCGTCTACACTTTATTTTTAAAAGCAAAAGACTTGTAGTATCCATATCCGTGTTTTGATGGTGTAAACACAAATACTTGAGCTTCAACCTGCAGATTGACAGCTCAAGGCTGTTTACTTTGTTAGTTGAAATTAGTTGTGTTTGAAGGGCTGTTTACACGTATTATTAGATACCTGTAATTTGGTGTATTAGCACGGAACATAAAAGTATTTGCAGTAGAAAATTAGAATTTATGAATTTTAACAAATATGGAGGACATGATTTTGGTTCCAGAATAATTGAAAATTCGTACAATAAAAGCTCATTATTCGCTTTTCCTTCATTCGCGTTTACACTATTCGCAGATTAAAAAAATGAGACCCAATTCTTATATTCGAGGCTAAAAATTTCTTTATTCGCGGATTTAATAAGTACATACATAATAATACAAGGATTCCAATAGCTATCCAGCCCAATATCCTTTGTAAATGCCATCAAATAGACTAATAATAAAAGTAAAATAGATCTTATTAAACTTTGTCTAAAGTATGTTGTTAAATACAAACTGCAAACATAGCCGTCATCGCGAATGGAATAGGACGAGATGGGTTCGAACAGATAGAATCAAGTGACATTCAGGAATTGCTTGAATCGCAAGATGAAGATCTGACTGAAACCGACTTGGAGGAAATGTTAAATTCACAGTCCATTGAAGAAGAGGCTTCAACAAGCAGTTTAAACGTGACATTTAATTTGAAAAATCTTAGTGAAGGTTTAAGAATGGCAAATGAGCTTTGCGATTTCTTTATGAACATTGATCCGTCTATGGAACGAAGTCTTTTTTTTAAGAGGCAAATTGCTAATGCGACTGCTGCGTATCAGTCTGAATGGAAGGAGCTTTTGAAAACTGCCAAGCAAGAGAAAATTACAAAATTCTTCAAACCATTGCCTAAGGCTTAAGATAATTAAAATGTTCAAAAACTTCCAATTAAACTGATTTTTTTATACACTTTTTTATTTTGTCACCTAGGAACGTATCCCCTATAATCCCATATAAATGATCATTCCGTTTTCACGGTTTCTGCATTCGCGGCAAATTTATGAAACATATACCCTGCGAATAAAGAGCTTTTACTGTATTGTTAACTTCATAATAATTGGTTTAAAGTATCTGATTAGATTCGGAGGGGATTTTTCAAACAAACAAACAAATATTTTAATGTTTTATGATATTCTTTTATTAATAGAAGGATAAAATAATGAATAAAAGTGAAATTATTTAAATACATATGTAGCTTTTGAAGAAAAAACATATTTTGGCGTAAATTTTAGCATTTATTTACAAAAACACGAATTATTCCAGAGATAAAAATTCTTTCATACTTTTTTCATTGTAAAATTACATGCATAGCATGTCTTCGAGTGTAATTAACTATTATTTAAAAATTATAAGCAAAAATAAAATGTTTGTGTTTAATTTATGAAATTTTTTCAGCAATATTTATATTAAATAATCTTAAATCCTCTTCTAAAACAGGCAGTAATCAATATCAAATCAACAGTTCATTACATTCTGCTTAACTTAAAGAGCCCTAAATGTACATTTTATTAATATATCTTAATTATTTTTTATGATATGATGATACTCGTGCAGTAAAATTATAAAAACGCGTTTTTCAGAATATGTATTTTAAGTTTTTGCTTATTGCACGTCTCATAGACAAACCCGCGATTAGAAATTCAGCGATTTTAAGTCGAATATTAACGTCTCCTATTTAAGTAGCGCCATCTAGGGCCAAGAGTACGTCTTCCTCTGTAAAATCTGAATCAGAGATCGATCAACGTTGATGCAGTACCTTCAGTGGTATGGCCCCGACTTGAAAAATTTTATGGCTAAGAGAGATTTATACGTGCACCAGTCACCATGTACATATAGAGTCTTCAACCTTCGAGGTCAAACTCACAATCCAAATGATGCGAATTCAAAGCCCTTTAGCCAGGCTATTCTAGTCTTTTAAGTTTTTAAATGCTTATAAATAATCATCACTTACATACTAATAGTTATAACTTGATTTTTAGTTGAATAATAAAAACAAGTTAATAAAAACAAATTAAAGGTATCACTAGTTTAAGTTAATAGGTTATTAACTTAAACTAGTGATAATTAATTTTTATTAACAAAAACTTAGTTTCACTAAGTTTTTGTTAATAAAAATAAATTAAAGGTATCACTGGAAACAAAAACGTGCCTATTTTTTTGAAATTGCAGTAAATAAATATAAACTATAAAAAAACTATAACTATAAAAACTATAAAAAACTATAAACTTTGGTTAAATAAATAAATGTGTATGAATTCAAATTTTTGTTGAATTGTTTATTTGCTTAGTTAAATATTATTTTAAATGGACCCCCTTTATAAAGATACTGCTGAAAGCAGACTTCAAAAAATTACTTGAGCAATATTTGATTTGTAATCCTGTGACTTTATTATTTAATTCTTGTAACAATATTGACATATGTGTGTTGTTATTGGTTCATATAGCGTATGTTAATTAATCATGTAAAGTATGTTATTATTTTGTTATTTTTGATTTATATAAATGAAGATTTTTGTAGCAATAATCTAACACATTTAACAACCTTGGGAATATTACTGTTTTTACAATGCATTTTATGTATTTTTCCTTTGCGTTTCTATTTACGTAAATTTTGTTTCCAATTTTTTCAGCGAAAAAATAGCTTGGCATCTTTGCAATCTGAAATAATTTAATTCAATACTAGGTCACTGTATAATTTAATTATCAATTTGAGTTTAATAATAACTGCTAATTAATTCACTGCTATATCTAACTATATTTTTCCAATTTTTAATCATGTTCATTTCATTCCTATTATCAAAATTAGGAATTCATTAAAAATATAAAGTAATCTAAATTTCGTGAACTAAATATCTTCAGAAATTACCCGAATTTCTCAAGACTACTGGGACACCTGATTATATAGTAGATGAATTTTAGCATAATAACCTGCCCACAAAAAATTTGTGATGAACTATTATTTTAATCATATAGTTTAAATAAATATTTAGGTAAGCATGGCAAAGGTCTAGGACACATGCTAAATAGTCTTTGTGAATGCTGTTTATTAAAACTGAAATAGTTTATTATAATTTCGTTGCACAACTGTTAAATACTGCAAAAATAAAACAGTACAATTTATATAAATGGATTTTTAATTATAATTTTTAAAGGTATGTTAACTAAACTAAAAACTTTTTTTGTATTTAAATAATTTACAACAGAAAAACTTTAAAAAATGCTCTTTTCAAACTGGGTTTAAGTTGGCTTCATAAAATTAATTTTAATGCTGAATGTTTAGTGACAATCATTTTATAATTTATATAATTATTATCATTTCACACCGCTTTAATTTCAGTAATTATTAAACCTTCATTTGCAATTAATGTACAAAAAAAATGACTAATAGCTTTAAATGCTTAAGTTACACGTGTTTCGAAATTAAGCTTTAATTTTCATTCATGAATCCGCAAATTTTCATTTAAACACGTGTTTTTTGAAAGCGTGTACTTTATGCTTTAATAATAATAAACACTTAACCATTGTCATTAGCTGAAGGACGTGGCAACACTAAGTTCTTTCACAGAAAGTGATAGTTTAGCCCATTAAACATTTAGATTTGATTTTATTCGTTTTCGTTAAACAACGGAGAAATGTGTGCTTTTCTTTGACCATCTGGTGGCTAGATTAGTTATGCGGAAGTTATTAAAATTTCTTTTGTGTTTAGTGATAAAAGAGAAGAGTTTCATGGAAAGAGATAAGAGTAAAATTATCATTCCTTTTAAATGACTTAGTTAATTGTTTACTGAATCATCATCACTATGATTAGGTCTGGTAGTCATGCACTTAAAAAACTTCTTGTCTTTTTACTTGTAATAATAATAATAAAAAAGTTTTATTTTTTATTTTGAAAGGAAATTACAGCGAAGAGAACATCTGTTTCAACATTTTTTTTTAATTCTTTTATTCGTGATGGTATTTGTTGAATCAGAAAAACAGAATATAAGTGTTTGTCAAATTTAATATTCTTTTCTCAATGACAAAAAAAATATAATTTTTTTAGTTATCTGTATAATAACAACTCTTTTTTTTTTCTACAGCCAAATTAGAGCAATCATTCTATGGTTATAATAGTAATATATTTGAAAAATTGCCCAGAAGCCTAATTTTAAAAAATTAAATCTAGTTCATATTTTTATATAGTTTTTAATATGATACCAGTTTATAAATATCAGAAATGTTATTTCGGAGTTCTAGTTTAGGAAAAATTCTTGACGTTTTTACTATCCTGTGTAAAGAATATTCACCGTAACTGCAATATGTTTCTATAATAATGGCCCTTTTTCGCCATACAGAAATTGATAATCATCTGAAATCAAACCTTTATCAAAGTTTATTTATCAGATTGAGATTTTATTTTTGTTTATTATGAACATCATTTCTTTTGAGGCATTTTCTACAAATATTTTAATAAAATAAAGAACGAAATAAAACTATAATAATAATATTATTCTACATTCCACGAAAAAAAATTAGTATTCAATTGTGAAATTATAAGCAATATTCATGACATTTTATGAATATTGAGTCTTATTGGTTAGAAAGTTAAATACAGACTTAAAAAGTAATCACTATAAGATAATTTAGAACAAAAACTTATAACATTCTATAAATTTTGGTGTTGGTATGTGATTGACAGAATCGGTATAATGAAAAGTTTTTTTTTTAATATTTATATTCGAATTGCATATATGTTGCATTTGTTTAAAAAGAAAAATAATACAATTAAAAATACTGAATTCCCTTATTCCTTTATATATTTTCTAATACTCTAATAGGTAATTTATTCAAGAAATTTAAACAATTAATAGACAAGAAATTTAAAAAAATATATTGCATTTGTCAATATATATGCGTTCAGTTTATCAAATAAAAATATTCCATTAAATGAGAATTTTTTAATGGCACATATACACTATTTCTGTAATTATTTATTTATATAACGAGTAAATTAAACGAAAAGGAAATGTAATTTCCATCAAACGATTTTTTTTTTTTTTTTTTTTTTTTTTTTTTTTTTTTTTTT
>JAPMOQ010061688.1:1376977-1407055 GCA_026543055.1 Argiope trifasciata | reverse complement strand
TTTTTTTTTTTTTTTTTTTTTTTTTTTTTTTTTTTTTTTGCATTTGAGAGATTTGTGCGAATTTATTTAAGTTCTTAATCAACAGACAGAATGCAAACGCACGTGAGAAGTATTAGTGCTCACTTGCTATTAAAATGCTACAGACAGATTCGTCAGAAACACTAAGACTGAAAATCAGAAATGGACAGTTTACATTTCTGGAGTCTAAATGAATGTTACTGAAACATATATAGGTTTGTTACTACTATTCTCTACGAATTTTTCTTTCAGATAAAACAATGTTTAATTATAAATTTTTTAAAATCTTATTATTATCATGCATATCTCAGTAGTTTTTACTTAAAAAGTAAATGTTTTTATTAGTTTCCAAAAGAAGAATGAATAGTTTACACCATATTAAAATTCTTTCTCGTTAAATTAATCTAAAAAGATAAATTGCGAATAAGTTATAAGTTTTCTTTAGTTGCTAGCCATTGTTTTATTTGAATTATTGAGCAATGTAGGTGATTTTTTTGCTTTTAATTATTTGGAAACTTATTAAGTAATGAAAACGTGCAAAAAATTTATTTACATCTTTTTTTCTAACGCACACACAAAAAAAATGAAAGCTAGAATTAATTTTACTACAACATTAGAAACTACATAAATCTTCAGAATCACGAATTCATAGAAAAATACTTTCAAAATTTGAAGAAATTTACAGTCTTAGGAAAAAAAAAAAAGAATCAAGAATTCCTATTTTGAAAAGGAAAAATAATATTTTATTATTCATTAAATGTAAACAAATAATTTATGATGAAATTAATAAATATAAGCACTGTATTGATAACTAAAATTGTCACATGTATATTATTTTTTAAGGTGGATTCACACTTGGCTCATTATTGTGCGCAATCGTTGCCTCTCTACTGCTGTCCTCGTATGAACAGTTGAGACAACGTCGTTGGAACAATGGCCAACGGTTGTCCCTATGGTTCAACTATTTGCCGCAGTCCTTTTCCGCGCTCGAGAATGGCGCTATATAAATCAAACTATAATTTTGCATAATTTCATGGCTACATGAAATTGTAACGGAAATTGCTTTTGTAAATAAACACCATCGTTCTATGCTACGCTTTTGTGTGTGGGTGTGTTGTATATATTTTTCAGAGATTATTATACGTTTATATATAGCAGCATGCAATAGTCCTGTTGTGGTCTCATGATTTCCCGAAGTCGACTGATTTTCGATTGGGCGCAATAGTTAGCCTCGTGTGAACACATCTTTACAGAAGCATGAAAACAATTTTTTTTTTCCGATAGTTTTTCAAGCTTTCGAAATGAAAATAGTTTTCTCTATCTGAATATTCAAAATCAAAAGAATAATTAAAATTAGAATGGCAGTCATATAGATCTTTACTTTTATGCAATGAAGCAAAGGAGCGGAATTCTGATAAATTCCAATTGTATCAATAATTATCTGGCACTGCCTATCTATTGGTTCGCTGGGGGTATTGGTTTTATTTAATTTCACTTAAATCATCCAGTTATAATGAGTCCGTCATTCTATAAAAATTTCCAGACTTTAAAGTTGTATTTTATGAATTCTGTTCATTATGCTAAAACTATTTTACATGGAGGCCAGTAATATAATATTAAAGGGCTAGTTAAAACATCAACATATAGTTCATTTATTTTCTAAATTTCGCAATATTACAATTCCATTTTCTTTTCGTCTTATGAATTATAAAGATATTAAAAAGATTTCTCTTTTCTTTTGTTTTCTACAATGGAAGAAAAGTAAGCCAAAAAATATTTGATGGAACAACCAAAACGGTACGAGTTTCAGGGCAACAATGTAATTTATTGTTGGAAATTAGGAAAAAAACATTTAAATTTTTTTCCCAATATTTAAAAATAATTTATGCAGCTATTTAATTGGTATCATTAATAAAAAAAAAGTCTTAAATTTTGAAAAATGTAAATTTTATTTTTGTGCCATATTAATTTTGGAAAATGAAATTCAACTTCATTTTTGATTAATTAAATTCTATTTAAAATTTGAAAAATTTACTCATAGATACACATTTCCAAATTTGAAAGCATATGAGCCAAATTTCGTAATTGTAATGTAGTTCAAATGGCCAAGTCTGTGCATTTACACAATCGTCTTTCTTATTAATGGTTAAAACTGTTATAAAATGCAGTTAAACAATTTTAAAATACGAGTTAATAGTTTGTAAATATTTTTAATGTGGTTGCGTAAAATATAAACGAAATTAAACTATTTTCATACAATTAGTTTTAAATAATAATTCTCCCCAAAATTGTCTTTATTTTCAACCCTTAAGATGTTTTATTTTAGAATCTGGAAAATTATACACACACACACACACAAAAAAAAAAAACGCAGTGAAAAAATAAAAAATAAAAGGTATTACAAAATGAATACTGAATTCAATAAAACTTGTAAATAACCTTTTATTCTTTCTCATAATATTTGAAAATATTCATCTTATTTTTTTAAAAAGGAACTTTTTCCATGATATTTTTTTACTTTTACTTTTAAAAAAATATCCTGCAAAAAGCGTGTGTTTTTTATTCACAAAGATGTTCAAAAATGTTCTAAATAAAGGAGTTTCTGAAGTGAGATGAAAAACACTAGTGGTAACTATTAATACTGTCAAAAAGGGAATCTGGAATTAAGGACTAATTAAACTCTTTAAAATAGAGAAAGAATACTGAGTTTGGCAACATCTACAGATAAAATTTGATTCACAATTACACTATCTGTAAATAATCATATTCATTTTTTAAATATAGAAATTGGATCGTTTCCCCACAATTTTTTGCTATATCTTCGGAGAGCATAAAAAAAGTCGTTTGCAATATATGAATAAGTTTAAAGTAAATGCTGACGAGTGTATTCAAAATTTCGAAAATAGCATGTAAATTATTGATGGTAGCTGAATCTTTCAATTTACATGCTCTCATAAAAATAATATCGAATTCAAATACGTAAAGATATCTTTGTTAGTTTATTAATCAAATGATTTAATAGAAATTTCATCTAGAAAAAAATCGTTTGACATTTCACACACGCCTTGATGCTTCCAGATCGAGAAAACGAATTTAATGGCTCTCATTATTATATTCTTTTCAGCCGATATATTTTTATTTGAAGAGTCGCGATGCATTTAGAAGTTTTCTATTGTCAGTGAAAACACGCGTGCTTCAGACAAGGGAGCCTCCATAAACATTTACATGCTTCAGTTAAGAACGTTTTTAAGTGGAAAACTCGTAGGTTTATTTGCAAAGCAAGGTTGCTAAGTCTTCAACAAAGATATTTTCGTTCACTCAAATATGATCGGAAATGTGTTCTGTTCTTTATCTTCTTTCTGGAGTTTGTTTTGAACTTTTGCCAAAGCACGCGCCCTTCTAGCAGGAGGCCCTTCACACCGACACGTGTGCTCCCCTCCACCCCATCCCCTTTCAGAAATGCGTTACACCCCAAGATATTCATTTAGGAGAAAAAGTAGGGAGCATGCATTTGATGAATAATAAGCGTTTGCTATGAAAGAACGTAATAAAGTATCTTTTCATGGTTAATAAATCCCTAAGTTGGTAAACAGGACTGCACAATGTGCTTTTAAAATACACGACAATAGGCTATTATTAAAGCGAATATGGATCTATAATAATACTGACTGTTCAACAAATACATACCTTAATGAAGAATCTTTTTTTAAATATTTTACTTTGCGATAAATTTTTATTGATCACTTTTTGTTGAGTAACGCCTTTCCAAATTTTTCCATTTAAGATAATTAGCTATAAATGATCTCCGGCTGAAAAAATAAAATATTATCATATGAATAGATTTTTTTGAAGAAAAATATTAGATCTGTCATAAAAATGAATCGATATTCTTTTCAAAAAGCTGCTTAAAAAAGCACGTCTTTAAGAATTTTTTTAATTTTATTTCCTCTCTATATAATTTATTCATGACTTCTTTGTCTTCAAAATGTTTTTAAAAAGCTTCAATACATGGAAGTAAACGTTATATCAAATTTTTCTAAAATAAATATTTTATAAAAAAAGGTTTGTAGGAAAAAATGTTTAAATGTTAATTTTTTTTCACAGTCATTATAGAAATTTCTGATAATTATTGCTATAAAACTAAATGAAACATAATCTTCTTCTTGCATACAGCCAACCAATGAAACATAATCTATACTTATAATAAAGCTCAATGCATTTTCTGTCAGTATATATCAGAAATGTGCTTCTAAAATTATGAAGTGAAAATTTTATATAGTCCTTCTGTTCTATGAATCATATTCAGTAAAATATTCATAAAACTTCCTTTATTTCCATTTTCTATGATTAAATCTGGCAAAGCCATGAAATTTCAAAATATTTGACGTATGAAAATTGCATATTTTTTTTTCTTTATTTCGCATTTTCGTTATTTCACACTAATCAACTCCGGGCTCTACTTGATAAGCATTCTCAAGTAAAATACTTGATAACAGGGTTACATAATAACAGGGTTTATGTACTTTATGTTACTTTAATAACAGGGTTACATAAATACATGTATACAAATTTTCATAATACAGTCAGTTTTAGTCGTAAAAGAGTACAATTTTGGTAAATTTAAAAATTTAAAATAAAAAGTAATAATATTCATAATAAAGTTTTCAATAAAAATACAGAAATTTAGAATATTGAATCCATTATTAAAAGAAAACGCCAATTTCTTTCAATTGCAGTTGTTTTTCTTTTTAAAAAAATTGCAAGTAAATACTAAAAATATATTTTATATTATATTTATCTCATAAAAGATCTCAGTAAATTTGTAAATAACGTTCTTAGAAAAATTTGATCCTCTAATAAATCTCCTGAAGATTAAACTTAATAAACGAGACATTTAGAAAATAAGTACTAAGTACCGCTTTGAAAAAAATAATAACATCTTCTATAAAACCTAGGAAATGGCTGAATACAAAATCTTTAATTAGCTTTCCTATTATTTCCAATTGCAGCAAGTCGCTCCTTTTAATGAAGACGCTACTTCATTCAATTCAAATTTGCATAGACATAAAGTTCTTAGTAAAATGAATGAGGCGTAACAAATTATGTCCTGCTGGGATGTTCTATATGTTCCATGCTTACTTGGAAAAGGTAGGGGTGAGATGGGAGATTTAAATTAGACACAGCAGGGAGAAGTGAGTAAAGTTAGATAGAAAGGACATAAAACTTCGGATGCCCCAGAGAATTCTCTTAACTTAGCCTTTCCTAGAGCTTATAAATTGGCGAGATATATAGAAGCTTATACCAACTGACAATAAATTGGTTTGCGAATAGAATATGTATGTAGATCGCACAGCTGTTCGAGTCAGTCTTCCGAATTAAACCGCTACAGGAAAGATTAAGAATTAGATATCTGGTTAATAGAAGTTTTACGGCGTGATCTGATATAACAGAACCGAAGGAAGTACAACAAGGAACTCAGGATTTTATTCGCACTTGCTGTACAAACAATAAAAATAAAGCTATAAAAGTTACTTTAGAGTCCATATTTGTAAATAAAGATGAATTATTTAGATCTTATTCATTTACTTGTCATCAGGAAATATTATACCGAATTATAATAGAAAAATGTTTTAAATTTGAAAGAATTATATGAATCACAAATATATATACTAAAAAACTGAAAATATCTAGAATAATTTTTGTGGAATATATAATCTACTAGCCGCCTTTGGCGACCAGCTGGTTCGCCATGAGTAATGGGTTCTAAAATTTTCAATTAAATCACATATTTATTAGCCTTGAAGTAACTCCGGGCATTGATTGGCCTGAATTTAATATTTTCTTTAAGATGACGGACTGAAAGTTCTAAAAGAACGCGTTTTCCTAATAATATTCTTTAATTTTATAAATCAGTCAGTTTTAATGATTGATTTAGAAGACTGATTGATGTAGCAACTTTTATTTAAAATATTAATAAAAATATTTTGTAAAATAGGGCTCACAGAGCAAAGTATGAAGAAATCTAAAACTCATTATTCATAAATGCATTGTTTGACTCAAACTACATAAAATGTAATTATTTACTTCATTTAGATCAAATTAATAGTATTAAACAATATATAAGCCTATTAATAATATTTTACAAATTGGCCATTGGAAAGGAATTTGAATGCATATCCTGTGTAAATTCAATCCTGTATAAATAGAGATAATTTATTCAATTAATTATTTAAATGTTGCAAACGATCATAGAATCCTTTGCTTTGCATTCTTTAAAGAAAGATTAAGTCAAATTAAATTTGCGATGATAGTTTTTTTTTAAATTTGAACTTCCGTCAAAATGATGGCAACACGGTGATAAAACCTAATTTTTTCCCTTTGACGTGCTCTTGCAGATTTTATAGAAACCTTGGCTTTGCATTTATTTTTTAGAAACTATCATATTTTATAATGAAAAAAAAAATTGAATTAATGATACAGATATTGCAAACGATAATAGAAATATGCCATTAAGTCGGGATTTCAATGCATACCCTGTCTAAATTCAGTCAGGTTTACCGTAAATAAAAAAGATTTGTTGAATAAATAGTTTAGATACTGGCAAACGATTATAGAAACCTTTGTTTTAAATTTATTTTTTTAGAAAATATCACATTTTATATTTATTTTATTTTATCCAGTCACGTGCTAAAAATTGCATTTCTTTAGATTTATTTTGTGATGATAGTTTTTTTTAATTCGAACTTCCGGCATTCTTTTATTTTATCCAGTCACATGGTTAAAATAGTTTTTTAAAAATTCGTTAAAAATAGAAGCTTACGTTATACATTAAAACACTGATACCATTAGAAAGCTAATTTTTTTAATCTTTAAATTGATATAAAAATCATGTTTCTGCAATAATATTTTCGGAAGTTATAGCGGAAAAACGTCAAAATTTCGCTTAATTTTTAATTAATTCAAATTATTATTAAAAATTCGAAAAAAGGGTGCCGATGTGCACATTCCCAAGCTCCAAGGTATACATGTACCAAATTTGGTAGCTGTAGGTACAACGGTCTGGCCTGTAGAGCGCCAACACACACACGCACACATACATTGAGCTTTATTATAAGTATAGATATAGATTATGAAAGAAAATCATATCTGATTTTAGACCCGTTATTTATTTCTCTTTAAATAAAATGATCACATGGCATATTATTTTAAGGATACTGATTTTTTTTTTTTTTTTTTTTTTTTTTTCATTTCATATTTGTGCTTGCGAAAATTTTAGTAATTTTCTCTTACTTCACCAAGTATTAAGATATTGAAATTCTAAAAATACAATATTCAAATATTTTCAACTTAATAATCCATCCAATGAATTAATTTAATTTAATTTTGTTTCTGCACATCTGGCAATACCTAATGGTGAATTTGAGAAAAATATTTTCACAATTTCAAATGTTTATTGTAATCTCCACTTGTAATAAAGAATAATATAAGTATGTGTTGGCACTTTGTATGCCAAAGTGCAGTATCAAACAAAAACTAAACTTGGTTCATGCATATTTTCAAAGATAAATTAAACATTTAAAAATGAATTTTTTATTGAAATTTTAATTTATTAAAATTAAACGAAATTTTTGCAGTTTATTCTAAAATATTACAGCCCGAAATCAAGGTCATCTTAAAATAAAATAAAAATCTTTTCATGATGTTAATGTTTTTTGTTGAATTTTTTTCCAATTTTTAATTAATTTTCAAACAATATTTTAAGTACATATTTCTGCAATATGTTTCATCTATATCTATATCTATATACTTACAATAAAGCTCAATGTGTGTGTGTGTGTGTGTTGGCGCTCTACAGGCCAGACCGTTGTACCTACAGCTACCAAATTTGGTACATGCATACCTTGGAGGTCTGGAATGTGCACCTCGGAGCCCTTTTTTCGAATTTATTATTAGAATTTGAATTAATTAAAATTTAAGCGAAATTTCGGCATTTTTCCACTATAACTTCCGAAAATATTATTGCACAAACATGATTTTTATATCAATTTAAAGATTAAAAAAATTAGCTTTCTAATGGTATCAGTGTTTTAAAGTATAACGTAAGCTTCTATTTTTAACGAATTTTTAAAGAAATATTTTAACCATGTTTTTAGCACGTGATTGGATAAAATAAAAGAATGCCGGAAGTTTGAATAAAAAAAAACTATCATCGCAAAATAAATCTAAAGAAATGCTGCTTTTAGCACGTGACTGAATAAAATAAAATAAATATAAAAACTGATTGATTTATAAAATTAAAGAATATTATTAGGAAAAGGTGTTCTTTTTGAACTTCTCGTCCATCATCTTAAAGAAAATATTAATTTCAGGCCAATCAATACCCGGAATTACTTCTAGGCTAATGAATATGTGATTTAATTGAAAATTTTAGAACGCATTACTCATGGCGAACCAGCTGGTCTCCAAAGGCGGCTAGTATAAAATAAAACCAAAACTTATCATGCACGAGAACGTTATGAAAGAAATTAGTTTTTGTCAACTTGTTGCCATCATATTGGCAAAAGTTCAAATAAATTAATAAAGATTTAGTTAGTTCTATCTAGGTATTAAACCTATGAAACAAATTTTAGCTCGTGTTTTTTTTAAAAGGAAATAAGTATGAGATATTCTAGCAAAATAAAAGCAAAAAAATCTATTTTTTCTTTGATTTTTTTTGAATAGATATTAATATATTCAAAAAATATTAATTCAATAATTCCTTATTATATAAGGCAAAGTGTGTGTGTGAGCGCTCTCGTGTGTGTGTGTTCTAATGCGAGAGCTAATTCCTAAAAGGTAAGTAATATACATACACATCTAACAAGAAAAATAGTCTAAATAAAATAAATAATTACATTTTATGTTGTTTGATTCAATAAATATTTTAATCAATTACAATGATTTAATTTTTCATTCAGACGATTTGTCCTATGAACCATATCTAATAAAGTATTATTCAGCCACTAATATCTTAAACATACAAAAATCTCACTCTTTTACTACTAAAACTGACTGTGTTATGAAAATTTGAATATATATATATTTATATAACCCTGTGATTTTAAACACTTCATCAACCGTCTGGAAGACTCCACATCAAGTAGAGCCCGGATTTGATTAGTGTGAAGTAACGCAATCGTGAAATAAAGGGGAAAAAATTATGCAATTTTCATATGTTAAATATTTTAAAATTTCATGAGTTTGCCAGATTTAATCATAGGAAATTGAAGTAAAGGAAGATAGGAGAAGACCAAGAATATATTACGAATATGATTCATAGAACCGAAGGACTATATAAAATTTGCACTTCATAATTTTAGAATCACATTTCTGACATATACTAACAGAAACATATTAAAATATAATTTTTTATTTCATTTAGAATATTTTTTCAACTAAAGTTACGTTCTTGTTTCAAATAGTTTAGAATTTAGCTGTGTGGCCATGATTAGAAAGATATAAAATTGTATAAAATCTTTCAGGGAAATAATGATTAGAAAAAGAAAGAAAATTCACGGAACAAGATAAAAATTTCAAAGAGAAAAAAGAAACAAATCTACAAAATGAGATTAAAATGTAAAGGCGCTCTGCTTATTAGAAAAAGTAGTTTAATACGAATAAAAAAAATTAACCAAAATACATAGTACTATCAGTGTATCAGTGCTAATATGTGTATCAGTGCAAACAGAATTTTGAGGATTTTCCCCCCATAACGTTCTAAAACATTACAGTATAAAAGCGAATGTTTAAAAAGAAAGGATTTTTCATAGTTTTAATTATATATTTAAACAAGAAATAAATTAATAATTTTATAAATTTCTTCAACAGTTTCGAAGCATTTTTTGTGCGCTTTTATAACCCTTTTAAATTTAAAAAAAAAAAAAACCGTTTGTGTTTTTTATTGTAATACTAATTTTGTTCTATAAGCAATTTTTTCATCGAATTTCAACTAATTTTTAAACATCTTTAAATAAATATATTTTAAGCATGTTTTACAACAATAATTTTCATTGCTTAAATGAATTTACTCACCTTGCAAACTTATCTGCAATTAGAAATTTACGTACAGTTTTATCAAAGTAACTTGACTCTGAAAGATTTTTACTATTTAATTATTTTATGCAAAATCACGCTTTCTTTCCCCTGTTTTGTTAATCAGTTTTAATAATTATTAAATATACTTGAATTTCTAAAAGTACAAACTGTAGGTACAAAACAATAATATTACATCGTACTATGTAATATTATTACCAAGATAATTCTCCATTCAATTTTATGTTCGGAGGTTATGCACCTTGGGTACAAGCACTCTACCCGCCCTCACGTACGTCTTCAAACATTGTTTTTATGTACAGGGTGATCAGCGAATAAGCCCTGATTTCAAAATTAAATATCTCTACAAAAAAGATGGATAGAATTAGAAGGTAAACTATGCATTTATTAGCAAAACTGTAAAAATAATGTACAAAAGCTAGGAAATTTAGTTACAAAAATCATTAACATATGGCTCACTGCGCTGAAAACTCTTTCTCTGAAAGGAGTCTTAAAAAAAACGATTAAGTGATGCGGTCTTTGCAATCAAAATACAATTTTTTTCAAAATATTCACCGTTCGAAACAATGAGGTGGCGTAATCGAACAATGAAATTTGACATCACGTCTTGCAATGTCTGAACGGAAATGAAATCACATGCAACACCAATCAACGATTCTAGCTCATCTAGAGTGGCGGGACTGTTTCTATAGACAGTGTCTTTCAATGCTCCACACAGAAAGAAGTCACAAGGAGTCAGATCGGGAGTCATTTTTCATTTTTGACGTCACACTGAAAGTGTCTATGGGCATTGTGATTAGAGCGCTATTTGTTAAAAGCTTTCGTAACTAAATTTTATAAACTTTTGTACTGCATTTTTACAGTTTTGCTAACAAACGTACCGTTTACAGCATAATTCTATAGATCTTTGATATAGATATATTTAATTTTGAAATCAGGGCTTATTCGCTGATCACTTTGTACGTTACTGCTGCTTTATCATTAAGAGAAAATTTTAAAAAGGAAATAAAGATAGACAATTCAAGCTTAAAAAAACATGCTGCGTTATTATGGACTTGGGGTTTGAATCTTTTAAATTTTTTTCCCAATTAGTTTAAAACTTCTTGACAAAAATCTCCAACTGAACATTTTATCGTTTACAATTATATCTGTCTGAATAATTCGTATATGACAAAAGGAAAAAATTTTATATCCTTTCAGAATTGAAAATGGTATTGTCAATCATAATTTTGAGGATTCCATATTATAAAATGGTTGATATAATATCTACTTGTTACTCAATAAACAGCATTCACAGAATTAATATAACATGCGATTTCATTGATGTTTTAAAAGAAATCCATATTTTCTAGAATCTATATAATTATTTTAACGTCATTTCTTATGACAAGTTCAATGATTCAATGAGTGATACTAGAACTAAAGAACAAAATTTGAAAAAGGACAGTAGAATTCCATTGCATTATCTAACATCAAAGTGTTAGATATTGAAACGGAATTCAACTGTTTTTCTTCGAAATTTATTAAATTGGGAGCTAAAGCTATACCAAAAAGTATAAAATGAACTTGGTATTGCTTTGTGTTTTCAATAGTTGCTAAAAGACGATCAACTTTTTAGTAAGATTTGATTTTGAAAAATTTATTGAATTATAAGCTGTCAATGAAAAATATAAATAGTCACATTCAATTACAGAATATCCATATACCAATTCCAATTTTCCCATATTAATATGGTTAAATGTTTAAGAATTAACGATACAAGTTCTCCAATACAAAAGCATTCATTTAGATTAATTTCGTTACTATAATCTAAAATCTGATTCTTTTATGAATGTCTATTGTGAATGAAATTTTTGCACCGAAAAATTACATTTTCAAATTTACTTATGAAAGTTTCATATGAAAAATTGTATCGTTTTATCTAAGATGCGAAAAGGTGCCATCAGGCTTTTGATGTTTTATCTACAGAACCGCCCATTAAATCTGGATGATGTAGATTATTTCTTCTCTGACTTGAGAGCTGTTGATGTTTTCTTAAAGACAGAAAGTCGTTTGCAATTCAAATGGTGAATAAAAATCAAATAAGTTCTTTAGTTAGTTTATTGGCAATGGTTAAAAAAGAAAATGTTTTGCAGTTTTTATTAAGAATATTTTTATTTGAATTATTTAACGTTCTGAAATGGAAATAATTTTTAATGAACGATTATTTTTATCAGTTTTGACGAATCTGAGATTTTTGAATTCAAAAATAAAATTCAGTATTTTTATTTTGGACGAATAAAGCTTTATTGTTTATTAAAAAAAAGGTTCGCTGCAAATATTTTTTTACAAATCCAATTTATTTTAATACCAGCTGGTAACCGGCGCGTTGCTGCCGCAGAAGTAATAATTTTGGAAATATCGTTTGGAATTTGAAATAAATGTCTTGCTTGATTAGGAATAATATAGTAAATGAATATATTAATTGAAGTTTAATAATATTTAAAAGAGATGGGTGACTAATTTTTATTCTATTCTTTTTTTATTTTATTATTCAACAACTTTAGGTTAGGCAATATTTTTTTATTTTTCCGTCTTCAGAGGAAAAAAAAAATTCTTAATTGTCCGGCTCGTAACATCCAGCATACAACTGGTTATGTGAAAAAAATGTTGTCTGCTTGGCGAGTTAATTTGACAATAATCATTGGTTAATAGATGCAGTATATAGATCCAAAAATAATTTATATATAAAACATAATTTTACTATGCCTATAAACATCTCGCAAGTACAAATAATAAATATTCAAAGTTTAATCACAATCCGATGAGCGACATAAGAGACATACAAAAAAATATTAATTTTTATTTATATAGATTATAAAGCGCTTATGTCTTGCGATTAGTTTTTTAATACAACAAAGCAGTATCTAGTTTCTAATACAATTACAAAGTATGTTAATATAATTTTAGTCAAAACAGAAGTTTAAGAGTTCCAAATTGTTTCCAAAGTTTTTCATTATCCTAAAATTGAGTGATTAATTTTACTAGCTTATATACACATTACAAATTCATTCGCTTGTTAAAAAATTTAAATAAAAAAAATAAAATAAAGAATAGAATATCTTTTAAAAAAATTTGTCTTCTACAATTTTTTTAGAATCTCTACATGAATTGCCCCTGATGATCATATTTTTAAGAACTGTACATTGAATATAAACAATCAGATAAACAGAATCTGGTTGTTGTATTTTCTGAAATACTGGAAATATTATTCATCTTGATTTTCTTTAGGCACATATTTTAGCTTAATATTTATTAGATATTAATACGGAACATAAGATTACAAACTGAGGTTACACCAAATTGGAAATCTGAATTTGCGATTATCTTTGATTCCTCTTAAAGAGATGTTGAAGAATAGAAAATTTTATTAAGGTAAACATTTATAATTTTTGTAATAATTGTTATTTTTTATTAAGTTTAGTGTTTAAATATCTAGTTTTATGCATCTCAAGCTACAAGAGTTCATAAAGTTATCTCTTAATTCTAACTGATCATAATGAGTATAATATGCTTTCTGATGTATTAAATTAAAGTTTATATAAACAAATGAAATTTGTAAAAAAAATGGAAAAAAAGTATGGGTTAGCAACCTATGGTGCATTAAAAAATATGCGATTAACATTTACTTGATAAAAAATATTGTTTAGCAGAAATTAAAATATTTTTAAAAAAGTTTAAGCATATACAGATTTTCAAACTAACTACAGCAAAAGATGTGTTTTAAATTAAAATAGTATTGAAAAAGTTTGGCATTAAAAAAGTTTTGTTCTTCTAAAATGCTCATTGATTTATAAGTAAGAACTGAAGTAACATTACTTTTATTGTAAATTTTCAGATTTTTATTCATATCATTTCTGATCTTGGACGTAAAATTTTGTTTTCTAGAACAACTAAGAAAATGTTAATTTAATCATTAAAAATATAAATCAGAATTTCAAAGAAGTTTCTAATTTTTTTAAAAAAAATGGCTTATTCAACCAACCAAAGTTTAAAAAAATCCTCAACATGAAGGTCTCATTACTAGATTTAAGGAGAAATTTATTTCATTTTAAACGCATTTTCAGTTCCATTTATTTTTGATTAAAAAGGAGATTCTATCAGAGAATATTCAACTTAATGAGGAATTCAGTTATAAAGATGAATTCATTCGACTTCTACATCGATCTTCAGTTCCAAAGTACTGGCTGCAAAAAAAAGCGTAATAAACACGTGTTGGGTAACACAGAAAATAAATACAAAAATTTGAAAACTGATCAAATAAATTTTAATTCCAAAAGAAAATGTTTTTAATAAAAAAAAGAGCTAAACATTCAAATACAAGATTAAAGAATTCATACAAGAACAGAACAAGAATAAAAAACAAAGAAATAAACAATTATAATAACAAAAAATTATAATCTAATTAGATTTTAATGCATTGTTCGTTTGATATAGTATCTTTTCGTATGTTCTTATAACAGAAATTCCAAAAATTGATCTGAACTTATTTTTTATGAATTGAAAATGATATCTACTCAAAAACAGGATATTGCCTTTTCGTTTTGATTAACCGTAATTTTATCAGGGAAATAAATAATTTGAATTATCCTCTATTCTAACAGTTCCAATTTTCGACGTATGAGCGAAATTATTGTTTTAATTTTCGTCATTTATTAGATTTACATATTCTATTAATTCAGATGCTAATTGTTCATTATTACGTTTGAACTGTTCCCATTCTTTAGAATCGAGCAACTCTAATCTTTTTTCAAAAATAAAATCTTTTGCTGCCAGTATTAAAACTTCATCTTGATGCATGTCAGCCACATACAATATATCACAAGCATTAGTTTTGTCAAGACTGTTCTTCATAAGAGCCGAGCACCTCTTTTTAAGGTCCACCAGTCCATATTCGTCAGCAGCGCGGAACAAATCAAAGGCTTCGTCCCAAGGAAGATCTTCCAGAAAGTCCGTGTAGATGTAAAACAACATACGATGTAAGGTGATTCCATCTAGATCTGGAAGATCGATAATGCTTCTTTCCTTTTCCATCATGTCACTGGTAAACATTGCTTTGAACATAGGAGATCTGGCACTAAGAATGTTCTTATGAACTTGAAATGACTCGTTACCAGCTCTAAGGGTAATGTCACTGTATGTTTTATCTTTGTATAGGTTTCTCAAAGCTTTCATCAGGTTACAAGAATCAGAGCAAGAAGCAGGTGTTTCATCAAAAATAATCATGTCCTCTGACACTACATGGCTTTCCTCCTTTCTGGACGATGGTTGCGAGCAATATTCAATTCGGTTCGATTCGACTCCAGTGAAAATATCGAAAGAACATCTCAATAAAAGTACATCATTTGGCAAATAACGATCTTCTTGGGCCATAAATTGCTGTTTGCTCATAAGTTGTGGCAAAGATATATTTGCTTCGTTCATACTCAGCTGAAATCCAATTGCTCCCCAGGGGGTCACTTTTCCCTCGATATCGAGTATTGATATTTCACTGCTGATACTGCAACATCTTCCACCAAGTACAGAGATTTCAAGATGAATATCATCGTTGTCTTCGTCCATGTAAAGATTCAAAGACATCTGAGGTTCATAGTTAGAGGTTTGTTGCAAATTATAAGTCCTTTTCTCTCCATACCGAAGCCATCTGAATTTCTCAACAGTCCATAGAAAAGATCGTCGTAATAGTCTTAACTGTGTCCGAGCAAAGCACAAATCAGTGGTGAGAGTTTCATTTTCTCTTCTCCAAATCTGGCAACGAATCGTAAGAGTATCCTTTGGTAAAAATTCTGCCCTTCTTTCTTTGAAAACACTGTTGTCGATGAGTTTTACTATTTTCGACTGATGGTTGATATGGAAATATGCATCCCTCTGCTCCTTGAAAGGCAATCCATTAGCTGAAAGAACAGTCAATTCGAAATTTAACTCCATACTCTTAAGTGCACTGTTATCTGCCAACCTCTTGATGTAACACAAGACACAATGCTGATTTACATGAAGAACTAAGCACCACTTGGTTTTCTCTATGGAATCCACAATAAACGATGGGCTTTGCAGATTTAAATGAGGTGGACGAGTATAGTTTTGGATACTCCAAATGAAGGTGTAAGCAGCAGTTTTGTTTTTACCGAAATTAGCCATTCTGAAATTATGCCTGCTTCCTAAGCTCTTAAGCCTGCTAATTAAGCCTGCTCTTCAAACATAAACGCAATTCAACGAATAAACCTAAAATTTTATTATATAAAAGAAACAGCCTACCATTCTGTTTTATCATGATGATAAGAATGTTTTGCATTGTAAGAACGATAATAATCTAGCGAAACTAGATTGCTTCTCCTAAGAGCCAAAGGCTTTTTATCAAGTCGGAAGTTGCGTCTAGGTTTTGAAAGGCAGATTGCAAAGTGATAGCTGGAAGTAATGATAAAAAGTTCGCCGTTACATTTTCAAAAACTACTTTCTCACTGCTCAGCACCATTGACAAAGAATTAGCTGCTCAACGTCTAATAACAAACACTGTGGACTCTCTTTTTCATATCAGTAACGATGAAAAATCAGAAGAGTTCTAATTGCATTCAATTGCAGTTTTGTTATTATTTTTTATGAACAGGATTCTTAAATATTAATATGTTTTCAACAAGAATGTTCTAAATATATTATTTAAATTATTTGGAAATGATTTTTAATGTTATTCTTTTAAAATTCGGGATAGAAAACAAAATATAAAAGATTTTATAATTAGCGCTTAATTTCTATTAGAATTGAGATTCTATTTTTTAAGGCTATTTTTATTGATTTCTGAAAGAATAATCACCGATTCTATTGGTATTTTTTGGCAACAAATAAATATAATATACATATAATTTCTATAACACAATTTTTAATTAAAGTAATATCGACATAGAAAATAGTGGAATACTTTTCATTCTATTTTAAGTTAGAAATTTTTATATATAGTATATTACTACGGGCCTTAAAACTGTTTTTATTATTATTTTAGAAATTTTTTACTTGTTTTATATTTGTTCAAAGTTTGTTCACTTTTTTTGCATTTAACTCTTAAATTTTTTATGACCCATTACATTTTTTTAAACGCTGTATTAAAGAAAAAATTATCTTAAATATATCATTTGTATAAACATTTTTCTATATATTTATTGTTTCAGTACAATTCATAAATATAATGCATCTGAATTATAATTTTATTCGTGTCATAAAATTAAGAAAAAAGCTTGTTTACTTTTCTAAACGGAAATATAATAGCAATTTCATATAAATGCTTGTCGAAATAGTTTTAAAAATAGTTAAATTTGATGCATTTACTTATTTTTGTTTTATTTTGGAATGCATAAATAGACATCTAAAATAACCAATAATATAAAAATATTTGTATTGGCGAAGCTTTGCTAAAAAAATCGCTGTTATTTTTTAGTTCATGAATGGTGGATACCAACTATTTTTTTTAATTTCATTTTTGAAAGGTTAATAATTTCAAAATGAAACATAATATACAAAACTATACAAATTAGTTCCGAAGTTTATTAATGTACTTTTTTTGCACGTGTTTATATTTTCATTTTGTAAAAGGTTGAAAAATTAAAATTCAGTTTAAATTTTTGTGTCTCAAATGATAAATGAACTAAAATAAGCTTATTTCAAAAATTGTTTTATAAAACCAATAATTTTGATTCCAGTATTGAAATTGCTTTTTAATTGAAGTTAATTGAACAGAAAATAAATTTAATATTTATTTCTTTGACTTCTACTGAATAGGCATTTAACTTTTAAAAACGATACAAAAATGTTTATTTTTTTTAAATCAAACAAGGAAAATTAATCTAAATTTTACAATAAAATAATTGTTTTTCTTTTAATATTTATTTTAATTGTAAGACGACGATAATATAATTTCTTTGTATAAATTATCTTTTGCATATTGGAATTGTTTTTTCTTATTTCTTTTGGTATTGAATGTATTATGAATATTAAATTGTCTGAGCAGATATTCTTGCAAGTCATTCACCAGAGTTTAGAAGGAATGCCAGTTAGTTAAAGCAAATTGCAAAAAAGCGAACTTTAACCAAATGGTTTTTTAAAAACAGTTTCAGTTTGTAGCAAGTAGCAAAGTAAACATTTATAAATATTAAAAATTTGTTACTTAGCAATGTTGTTTATATCTGGTATAATTTATATTTCTGTTGAAAAAGCAAAGATAGAATAAAAACAGAATCTTTAATTGATTATAACTCATACTTTTTACATTAAGCTATTTTATAAATAAATTAATAAAAAATATGGCCGATTGCAAAGTATGATTATTCATAATCTACACTGACCCTGATCCCCAAAACAAGTTATTTAACTAGAAGATTTGGCAACAGTGTAGATGTGATCACGTAATTTTACTTTCAAAACATAAACAAATGCTATTCTCATTTCTATTCTTTAGTATTATTACTTAGACATATATCTCAGCCATATTATCACCCAAACACTAAAAGAAAAAGAGTTCAAAAGGCGGATGAAAGTGTTGAAGAGTTCTTTATAAGAAAATATACCGCTAAAAAATTAGGAATTAAAACATGTACATAATATTGTGCTAAGTTTAAAAACTACAAAAACATATCTAATTTTTTGAGATAATTTAATTTCCAACTAACACTCAAAATGCTTTATCATTATTGATCGATTATAATTTTAAAAAATATGTTACTTTTTTATGATAAGTATTCTTTGAATTTGATTAACATGTATTACTAACCCTAAAACTCGCTGCTTTCGGCAGTTATTTCAATTTAGATTTGAAATTTAGAATACTCGTTGCACTATCGTAAGTGTCAAAATTATTATAGAAGTGAAAATCTAGAAATGTTGAAATGAAAAAATGAATGAATAGAAATGTTGTTGAAATTTTCGCAATTAGCAAATTAATTCTTTTTAAAGCATAAAATAAATCAGCATTTTATCAGGGCAATTCACTTCTGTTCTAATATGCAGTTTTAAAGTATTAAGTTTAGTATTCATACAAATAGTAAGGAGTATACAGACTTTAAATAAACAATTGTTATTAAATTAAAATAAGACTGTATTATACATACTGCAATAATTTATTTAAATTAATTTCTTTAATCATTTTTTAAATCGCATTATAGAAACATTATTCACCGTCAGGCGATTTTTTAAAAATTTATTGACGAACATTTATTTTCCTGCCATTCCTTGCCATCTATTAAATAAAATTGCATTATCGTTTGCCTTTTTTTTCTGAGCAGTTTTCTTTTAGTTTTTTTCTTTCTATATTAAATAATTGAGTCGTGCTGTACGATCATTAGACAAAATTCAAAATCGAATAATAAATGCTATTATAATATTTATATTTAACATCGTTGTGTTGAAAATTATATACTTCAATCTCAGGTTTAAAAAACACAAGTATAATGCAGAAGAGAAATTAATTTTTTACAAAGACAAAATGCTCCGTAAATAATTTAAGTGTCATATTTTCCCCCACTTCATATAAAGTATTGCTATTCTAAATCCGAAATAATTAGAAAAAAATTTAAACAATTTATTAATGATATGAAAATAGCTCTGCAAATTTGAGAATTCCCTTTCATATTTAATGAGACTTTCAAGTTGAATAAATCTTTTTCCTTTTACACAAGAGGTCAAAGTTTATTGAATAAAGTGAAAGTATATAAATTAAACCTTTCAGTATTACTGAAATAAAAATAATAAATAATACATAAACTAATCATTCATTATTGCTGAAATTTTCGTTCTATTCTATGCTGAAGAATTAAAGAAAATAAATTATTATTAATTGCTTCCATTGTTAGTATACATAAGAACTGCAATTTTCTCATCACTTTAACAGGTGCCATAAATAATAACCCTCTATTTCTTGAATTAAAAAATGCATTGGAATTCATAAAAGAAAGTCTTATTAAATAAGAAAATTTTTTAAAGAATAGCTATTGTGATATTTATTTAATATTTTTATTTAAACTTTTCAATTATATGTTCAATATTAAAATGTCAAAAAAACATTTCTAATTCAATAATAATGATTATCAATCAGAGATAATGAAATCATTTATTATAAAAGCGAATAAGAATGCTTTTAATATAAATTTATTTGCTACAGAATATTAATCATGTTCATGACGATGATAAATTTATTTCTCTTCAATATTTTGAAAGAAATTACAGTGCAGACGATTTTTTTATTCTTTGTTCTTCATTTTTTTAAAATACAAATTAAAATGAAACAGAATTATCCAAAAATAAAAACGAAATAAAAACAAACTTCCTTCGAAAAACATCGAACCAACAATTTGTAAGATTTGTATAAAAATTCGACAAAAATAAAATAAAATGATAAATTAAACACTATATTGTTTGTATTTTTCTTCGGTTATCTTCTGATCAGATTTTTACTGCTACCTTCTTCCATCGAACCATGCTTATATCAAGATGGTCCAAGGGTGTCTTCCGGAACCCACTTGTAAACCAAGGATTCGCCTCCGTCTTCAAAGCTTTCCCGGGAATACGTCCGCCTATTCCCGCTCTATTCTCAACACTCGAGAATTGTCTACAGCTCTCAAAACAGGATCTTCTGAAGAGAACATTTGCCTTTACGGGAAAGGTTCCTTTGCGATGACGTAACTTATCCGGATGCACACAGGGCCGGACTTCTCAGGCCAGGGTGCAAGAAACCTTTTAGGGCCCTAAATTTTTTAGAAAATTAAATTATAATAATCAATAACCGAACATTTGCATATTTATTTAATGCATGATTTTGTTTTTGCTATTAATTACTCCAGGAAGATTGCAGTTTTCTTAATTTCTTTTTCGATACTTAGTTTAGAAAAAGCGTTTAAGCAATATACCCATATGCTTGATCGATGATAATCCTTTATTTAATTTTAATTTACTGAAAGAGGATTCAGCATTTATTATATTTAGTGACTGGCGATGTAAAGGATCGTAAAAAAATATTACATTAGTTATAGACAAAAGTAGATAGTTGATTTACAAGTCTATTTGAACCCAGCCTCGACTTCTGGGAGCCAGCCCCACCGCTCTGTCTTAACATGTCTGACGGGGAGTTCCTTATTCATAAATGAACTTTTCTCGCCTTTTTATAGATATTACTGCGATCTTTACCTAATAAAGGCGTCAGTCGATATGCTCAGCCAACCACAGGGCAACAAGTGTATAGACTTTTAGTATGTGCAATATTATTATTGTTCAAAGCACTGTTTCACTTCTTAATCACGGCGGGGGACCCCTCAGTCGAAGGGGCCTGGTGCATAGTATCCGCCGCACCCCCCAGATGTCCGGCCTTGGATACGCAAGAGATTTCTTAGCTCCTAGTGCCCTGATAGTCTTAAGAAAATCCACAGCAAAGCCGAATTCTTGTAGGAAATCGGGACTGAGGCTACAGGAATCAGTGATTCCAGGCACGTACTATTCATCCATAGCATTATGTAAGAAGCTACTAACAGGCTTGCAAAGAGGTTGTTCCTTCAACCTCTGGGACGAATTCATTTCGAACAGTACCGCATCAACTCCTACATCCAAAGACATTGAGCACGGATCGACACTCACAGACCCGTAACAAGAGAGTTCACCTTCTCCATCCCCAAGTGACTGTACCTCCAATTCCATTTCATGGGACTTATTCAGAGAAGACTGTCGCAGCTCTGCAATTGTTTGACAGTCTCCCTGTTCGTGCCTATTGAACTTCAGTTCATCCTCCGGATGGTTAAGTTCCTTTTCAGTGACACCGGCCTCTTATTTTTTCTTCTTTCACTTGACTCTTGCTGTTTCCTTCAATTTCTTCTGTAATATCTTCGCCATCTTCCATTTCTTTCGAGAAAGCTTTCATTTCTTGCAAAATTTCTCTACTCCAGCTTCCATTTCTCTGGTATTACGCCAGCACTAAACACTGTTAACCATTACCACACACCTGATACTAAACTGTTTCTGATTTCATCACCGAGTTCGTATTTACTTCCCAAGAAGTAGCATTTGCCAAAATATGACAGCTCTGCAGTCCCAAGTCTGATTTAATCGTTTTAATGAACGTTTTTGCACGATTTTTTTTATCATGCTTGTCATGCATCATGCCTTTTAATCATGTTTTAGTTTTCCAGGCAGTGTACAATTAGTATGATATGAAATTTAACATTGTCATAGATTGCGAAAGTAATCGTATTATATTTCAAATTATATCAAACAAAATTAATGTCTTATATATATATATATATATATATATATATTAACAAAATAAGCCAAGCAAAAAGCTCTCACTAAATACAATGATTGATTTTTTAAAATTTTAAACTTGTTTCAATCCGAAATAATTTTTAGTTTCGATTCCATTTTTAGTTTCGTTTGCGTAATTAGTTTCGTTTACATAATTTTGTTAATTATATTAATTTATATTTGTTTCGTTAATAGGTTCTATTTCATTTTGTGAACTTTTAGCGTTTAATTCCGAATAAAATTTTAATTTCGATTTCGACTTCATTAATTTCGTTTTAATTTTTGTTGACCAGGAAATGAATTTTAATTATTTTAATGCTTTTATGGTTGTTTATATATATATATATATATATATATATATATGATTGATTTTATTTATTTGATGCACAAATAAATATTCACCATAATTGCTTTCCAGATAGAAGCACCATTTTGAGGTGGATGAACCGCACAATCAATCCACAAACATCTTTAAAAACACTATCGATTTAGAACTCATAAATATCGGGCAAATAAGTATCAAAACAAATAAACTAGAATAAATACATATTTCCACCAATTCACTTATTTTAATTCAGTTTCATCATCAGGAATTTCAATCATGGACGCGAATATTTCATGAATCGACATTGCGTGACTCAATCATGGCGATTCACCTGACTGTATCATGGATAACAGTTACACACGCAATAATACGCTGAAGAAATGTTAAGAAGCTTTCAGTTCGTGATCGATGACGCAATTTTCTGAATCGAATAGAAGAACATTCTTTTATTAAGTTGTCTGTAAGATGTATTCTGTATTCCGGCATTTTCTAAAGATTCTTTTGATTTAATAATAATGAAGACATTTTCGAAATTGGCACTTGTTGAAAGGACCTATATTTCAATATCTTTTTTTTTTTTTCCATTGCTTTAGTAAATGTTACCAGTAAATCAGATTTCTGGAACTTAATTTTGTTGCGTGACATCTGAAATATGTGTAGCATGAGAATTGCTCTTTTGCTTTCATTTTTTATGGTATAGCAGGACATTTTTCAATACTTGCCTTATAATTCTTTTTAGTTTTTGTGTACGACGCTTACAATGAGAAAGTATTCTGTAATATATTTTAAATCTTTTGAGAGCCTCAAGAAGATTATTCCTGAGAATTAATTAGTATATTAATTCAAAAACGCAGCCAATTAGAAATATGACGTACCATGCACAAACTTGCATATACATATACATACAACAATATTCTTGTTTCATATATATATATATATATATATATATATATATATGCCTGTAGACGTATAAATGCGATTATTCAACAACACAATATATATGAGCTAACGAAATATGTATTAGGGCATTATGCAAATGTGTTGATTTTTATCAAATTTTGGGTCGAAATTCGTCGAAGGAATTTCTGTATACTTATGAAAACAGTAACAATACTAGGCAGATGAAATTTATTAAGTGGAATTACGGGTAGAATACTGTAATCCTTTTTAATATGATTGCAATATTAATTGCTTTAATAGTGCAATTATTTTGAATTGTAGTGAATACAAATAATTGTAAGCTATGAGCTGGTCCTGATCTCGTGCATCGCAATCTTAATCGTAAAGGAAACATTCTTCATACTTTCCTTTTTGCTCGAGAAGGTAAAGAAAATTTAGATTATAACCTCTGAACCATTCTGCTAATACTCTGCCTACTAGTGTGCTGGGAGTTAAGAAAAGACGTTTATATCCTTCAACTAAACCAGCATTACGATTCCACACACCCTAAATAGTTAGCATTTCAAAATATCCCAAATTATTAAAATGGTCATAATTTAGAAAGCTTAATATGACAATGCTAATGAAAAAAAAATCTTGTTCGGTATTTCCCTACTTTTTGAGATCTTAAATATTCAAACTCTCAAATTTCGCTTCTTTTCTTTATAAATTCGAAATTGCAACTGTTGGCTAATAATAATAAGCAACATTATAATTAACAATTTTTTTTTGAATAAGGATGGTAGACGAAGTATTACTGCACAAATAGTTACTAATGATAATTTTTCTGCATTGAAGGGCATTGACAGCATTTATGAGATAAATACTTCCATCTAAATCAGAGTTTCCCAAACTTTTTTGTGTCGTAGACCCCTTGCCATATTTTTCCGTATTGAATAGACCCCCTACTTACCTGATATTGATTTCCTGTAAATTTCTAACTGTAGTGAAGTTTACTGTTAAAAACTTAAAGTAAAAACACATGTTAATTTATACATTTATTAATTGAATTTAAATTTATACTACTCAAAATAAAATTTCGTATCTGTTATGTAAAATCTATGTAACATGAAATAAACTAACATAAGCAAAAAGTCAATATTTTTAATGAGAAGGATGAGCCTGATGCTTTAACAATAAATTATCAACATTTGGCGTCAATTTTGTAAGGGTTAATCTTAAATCTCCTCGGCTAATGATGTCCAGTCTGTTTCTTTTATTCGTTAAGAGATTAGTAACAGCGCTAAACCCCTTTTCCACTAGGTTTGACGATGGAAAGGAGATTAAAAATTTCCTCGCTATATTCCATAATACGGGATAAGTAACGGGTATGTTGCAAAGAAGCCAGAATTGCTGATATCCGTTTTTAAACTGAACCTTAAGTTCTTCGTTTGTACTTAGTTCTGAGTAAATAGGTATTATCAGTGTATGTGTTGAGATTTACTATCTTGGATCCCCATTTTCATTTCATGGACCCCCAAATTTTTTTTTCGCTGACGTAGACCCCTTGCAGGTTGTCATAGACCCCTAGGGGTCGATATAGACCACTTTGTGAATCACCGATCTAAATCTATGACTAACCCCTCTAAATTTAAAAATAAATTATATCTACTAATTTTGTTGATAGAAGCCAAAATTTTGAGTGCCCATAGAGAAATATTTTGATACTTCTTATTTTTACATATGCTATCCGGCGGCGGTCATGTGTTTGTGTGTGTACAGTGGTACAAAAAATTGAGAGTACACCTTACTTTTACTTGATAAATCCGATATAAATTACACATTACCATATACATAAATTGCACATTTATATTATCCTATATAAATTGCATATTACCAAGAAGTGCAGACATGTTTTGATTTTTACATATGAGAAATGGCTTAATTTAAAGTAAAATTAAAGTATAATCAACAAAAAACTTCTAAACTGAAAAATTTCAGAAACACTATAAATAAACATACTCAGATTTTTGCCTCAAAAAATTGAGTGGGCACCTATGAAATCTTTTTAATACCTCGCATAAAAATAATGTGCCACTGCATATTTGCATGTCTTTTGACTTTTATAATAACCTCTAAATGTCATTGTACCGATTTGACCAATTTTTGATTGTATCTGAAGATATTTTACAGCCATTTTTCTTGCAATACTTGTTTTAAATGCGTTTTGTTTCTAATTTTGTGTTCTTCAACCAATTTTTCGAATATGGCCCACAATATAGGTTAATATTCAATGGCAACGATGTCGAGGTACTATGTGGATGTGTGTAACTGCTGTTTATAATGAAAAAGACACCATATTTTGATGTTATATATACTATGTTTGGGTTCGTTGTACTGCTGAAAAATGGAATTTCCATCTAAACACAAATTTTTTACAATTTTCTTTAGATTTCTGTGTTTTGTCGATACTTTTGACCATTTTGTGAACTTTTAGCGTGTAATGCTGATACCGAATCAAAACTACAACCAATAGAAAAACAATTCGGCCTGAAAACTTCTTTAAGGGTCACTCCCAGGCAAGGATTCAAAATAAGGGATTTTTTCTGTGAGAGGCCTCGGACAATGTCCAAAAGTACTGATTCCTCGTAAACCCAAATTCCCCAGAAATTTGATTCGGTTGTGTTCCTTTTTGCCTGGCTTATCTTGTTAATTAATTAAATTCAGATTCATTTGTATTTTTGTTGTAGCTGTATATGAGGTCACTAAATACAATGATTGATTTTTTTTAAATTTTAAACTTTTTTGAATCCGAAATAATTTTTTACTTCGATTCCAATTTTAGTTTCGGTTCCATAATTAGTTTCGTTTACATAATTTTATTAATTATATTAATTTAGATTTGTTTCATTAAAAGGTTCTATTTCATTTGCTTTTTATTTTGTGAACTTTTAGCGTTTAATTCCGAATTGAATTTTAATTTTGATTTCGACCTAATTAGTTTCGTTTTAATTTTTGTTGACTCAGGAAATGGGTTTTTATGGTTGTGTGTGTGTGTGTGTATTAACAAAATAAGCTAAGCAAAAAGTAACACAACCGAATCAAAACAATAATCAATAGAAAAAGAATCCGGTTTGAAAACTTCGTCAAGGGCCACTTTCAAGCAAAGATTCCAAATAAGGGATTTTTTCTGTGAGGCATTGGTGGACAAAGGTCAAAATTTTGTCAATACTTTTGACCATTTTGTGAACTTTTAGCGTGTAATTCTGAATTCAATTTTAATTTCGATTTCGACCTCTATATATATATATATATATATATATATATATATATAACTTCCGTAATTAATTTGTGGAAAACAGGTGGGATAACCTATAAATATGCTCATTTTAAAAATGCAACAACAAAAGTAAAAACAACTCCACGGAGAGAAGCGTCGATGACGCAGATTTTCCAGTTCTCATCTGTCACTCGAACGTGCTGTTCATTTCTCGGAAAAATACCACCTGAATATAAAAAAAATTAGTTTAATAGCAACCGTCATCCCGTGCTATTAATATTACTTTATTGCCAAGAGGTGTTTTCATCTGTTGTTGGTTGCCAAGTAAGAAAAACGAAGTGCAATGAACTTAACGATCCACTCTATGGAGAAGCCATTAAACTGAAAAGACATTTTCTTCTTTAGTAAATTCAATATTTATTCGGATGCATTGTGAATAAAATGCGCATTGTTTCCGTCAGAGGGAAAAATAACGCTATAAAAGTACGAAATCTAATTTTAACGGCTCAACCTACTTGTGGTTGCCTTTTCGAAGAACTTTCCAGTTTTATTGAATTATATTTAAACATATGAAAGAAAAACGTTCTTATTTATTTATAAAAATTATTTTCTAAATTAGGCACGTGTATGTAACTTGAATTATTTAAAAGGTTATAAGAAGAGCAGGCATCTTTCGAGTGCTTTTATTATTTAATTATTTACAAAATTTTTTTTAAAAAAATATTTAAATAACAAAAAAATATTTCGCAAAAATATTTCGAATAACACGTTTTTATAAATGTCCATTAATGCAGAAAACTCTTTCGAAAATTCTAATGGTGCAAAACAAATATCTCAAAAATGTGGGAAAGACTTTTTACTGAATTGCCTTAGTTTAGCTAGTTGGTACTTAACTAAATTATAGTTTAGTTTAGTTTAGCTTAGTTTAATTAACGTCCCATTTTTAAAGCAACACAAGGGCTATCTGGGAAAGGACCTTGCAATTTTAAGCAGCGATCAGACGACGAGGACGACACGTGACTAACCACCTCCTCTCCAAACCATGCAACACCAGCGAGAGGACGTTTGACTCTGACGAGTTTAACGTGCACCAGATCCGCTTACACGATGCTTCTTCGGTGGTATCGGGTAGCGAACCTGAATCCTTTCGGTTCCGAAGCCTGGACCGTACCACCAAGCCACCACGATTCCAAATAGAAATTGTCCATTCATAAGCTTCATAAGCTTAACATTTAGCTTAACATTAAAAATAATCTGGAAAATTAAAGGACCAACCCCTCAAATCCAAGCATTTTTCCGATTTTTATAATTTTTATTTCATATTATAGCTCATGATCCCTAAATAAATCATTAATGTGTACTTGCTGTCAGCCATTCCATAACCATTTTAGAGAGAAATATAAAAAAAATACTGCTTCACTGCACCATGTATGTGTGAAAACTTATGACATATTTATCAAACCTCGACAAATACACTAATTTCACCAATTTCCATTTCATATAAAAATTCTTGATCCTTAATTATAATATCAATACTCTCTGATTCCCCATTAATGACAAAAAAGTACATTCTTTACAGGGGGAAAAACCTTGGCAATCTTCCCCAATAATATCCACAATATCAGGTTTTTCAGTGTTCATTTCATTTGAAATTTCATGACATGTATATTATATAGCATTAGCAGTCGCTGATATCCAATTAATCTCTGTTTACGAAAATTAATTGGACTGGTATTTCAATTTATCACGCTATTTTACGTGCATAGTAAACAAATCAGCTTGTCTATTATTTATTGAGTTAATTTAATTTAAAATATTATTCTCAATGAGAGTGATAAGATAAGATAGTTGGAATGACTAAATAAATACTATCTATAGAGTGGGCGAACACCTGCTCATCGAAGACGTCAAATATATTATTATTAAGAATTCATTAAATTTGATTTGTTTCAGATTTTAAGACGAAATTTTACGAGCGAATTTTAAGCTCTGTCATTAAACATTTCAAAGTTTGATACAGTTATTGATGACAATATATTATTCAAATATTTTCATAACTTAAAAATTAATTGATTAATCAATTTATTTAAGAATTTTTATTTTTGCGACTTATGGAACTTTACAAGCCCGCAGACAGATCTGTCAGAGATTTAAGCCGAGTAAGCGTCTCTTGTTTTTCCAAAAGCGTCAATTAGGGCCAAGAATACGACTTAACCGTTTCATACGTCACATTCGCTTGCACAACCCCTTTTTACCGGGGGATGATCGTTAAGAATCAAGGGGAAAACTCGTTACCTCTATGCTAGGACGGCACTTAATTATTTTTAAACATGAGATGCCACTTAATTTTGGATTAATTTTTTTCATTATTCCTTAACACCTGTCATAAATAATAAATTATTTCCAAAATTAAAAAAATATATATAAACATTTTTTAAATAAATAAACATAACAAATACAGTAAAATAAATAAATGAAATATCTATTTTATAAAATATTTATTTAAAAATATCTAAAAAATGTATTTATTCTGTATAATATTATATTGGCTCTTTTAATATCATTTATAATTATAATATTCACCAAAATCAGCTCCATACACACGAAGTGTTATCTAACTGTTTTGGTGAATATTATATTATCAGAATATAATATTCAATCATTAAAATATTATATTATTGGAATGTTATTTGGTGAATATTATTCCTCAAAATTTGATGAATATTATTCACTTTATCTTCATTTCTACGGATTAACAAAGGCTTTTTAGTTTAGGGAGAATTACATTTTTTTTATCACAAATCTGAGACCGAATTGTCAATAGTTCGAAGCTTCCCCCACAGGCGGCGCTGTTCTTGAGCGTCGTTTAGGAGGATATTTTTTTCCTACGATTATTGTTTAGAAATTTTAATTCTTATGATTAATAAAATTGCTCTAAATCTTGAAGCTATGTTTAGTTTTTCCTCCAAGAAAAACTCGAGTATGGATACAATAATCCAATTGAATCGACAATAAAAAATAATGAAATGTGGGATAAAATACATTGACTTAATTGGCTTTTATTGGCCTAAGTTGAATTGTCTATCCAAAACTGACCTCTATTGACCTTTCCATTTTGAAAAAGTATATTTTATTAGAGTTTATAAGCTTTTTGGACAGAGTGTAAAGACTTATCAAA
>JAPMOQ010061688.1:1316834-1349920 GCA_026543055.1 Argiope trifasciata | reverse complement strand
AAATATAAAAATTAGGATAACTTCCCCCCAAAACAGAAACAAAATTCTAATTCTTTTATAAAGAAATTTCTTCAAATATTAAGAACACGACATGATATAAGGTTCATAATTTTGCAAAAAGACTTTTCAACATAGTCACTTACTTTATACAGTAATAGTTATAGCCAGTTATAGAAAGAAGTATTGGCCAAATATTTAATAATTTCCAGACATCTTCCAAATTTATTGCACATATAGGCTAATAACATTCGTTTAGTCTAACTTCCCAAACACAATGAACAGTTGTTAAAATTCTAAGCAAATTTGCTGTTTAAAACCTAAGAAAGGATTTTTTTTTTTTTTTTGGAAGATCAGAGCAATCTTGATATTAGCAGAAATTAAAATTTAAAATGAGAAACTTGAGTAAAATCATTAAAATGTGTGATTTCAAAATTAGATCACTAATAACATTTGATTATATAAAAACAGTAATTACTTTATTAAAAATTTGTTTATTAATTTTCTTTTCTTTAAATGAAACAAATAAATTAGTTTATTACTTAATTAATCAAAAGTGAATTAAATCAAATAAAAATTGAAGATTGCGTTCAGTTGTCATGCGTCATTAAGCCTATTTAACCCTTTATGAAAATCTGCATGGAAATTTCGATTTTTTTAGCTTCGTTTTCCCCATTTCACTGATTTACGAAGCATTTAAAATTATTTCAGAACTCTAATTAGCTATTATTTATATCATTTGTAAACATTACTAAAAAAATTCGAAAATGCAAATTATGCTTACAATAGATCGTTATCATAACTCTAAATCCAAACTTTAAACGCATTTAAGTGATTTAAAGAACTATTTTTAATGCTTAAGTTCATAAAACACCTTTGGATTCTAATCATCTGCTTTTGAATACTTTACATGCAAGTGCAATAACTGGAATCGGTTATAATGTTTTGTTTTGGCAGTTGTTTGACATTTTCTCTCATTAAAAAATTCATAGATTTAAATTAAATGCTGGAAGAAAAGTGGAAACTTTGTCTGGTATTTTTTTAATTTTTAAATTTTGACTCATAATTTTTCACGTTACTTTAGTCGAAATTCTAATTTTTTTTAATTAAAGACGATTTCTATTTACCAAACGATAGAAATTAATTTCTGTATTATTAGAAACTGTTTATTCGGCAAACGATAATATATATATATTTTTGCTTTCGTGTTTCTCTTTCTCTTTCAGAAATTCCTTTCCTAAATATTTTTAAACCGTACAAAATTATAATTATAATATAAATATTTAATTATATTTTAATAATAATTTTGATGTAAATGTAATTTTAACAACTAACAATCAGATACATTTTAATAAATATTTTCTCACTATACTATCACATTAGTACAAAAAAATAGCTATAATTATCCTCTGAAATTTTAAAATGGTTTGCGAATGTATAAATTAATTAAAGTAGTTCAATCATTAGAATTTAATAAACGAATAACATTCTAATGTTTTGTAATTCAAGATGATTTCTTATTTACCGAACGATAGAAATTAATTTTTGAGTTATTAAGAAACAGTTTATTTGTAACGATAATTTTTTTACTTCGCATTTCTATTTCATGTTCAGAAATTCTCTTTATAGAGAAACAAAACTTTAAGTATGTTATAATATATTGAGTTATTTTTTAATAATAATTTTGCTGCAAATGAAATTTTAATAACTAATAATCAGATACATTTCAATAAATACTTTTTTCACTATTCTATCATAGTAGTACAAAAAAAATGCAATAACTATTAATCTTAAATTGTAAAATGGTTGGGTAATACATAATTTAATTAAAATAAGTTCAATCGTTTGAATTCCATTTTACAGTTATTTTAGCTAAATAAAACGATTATAAATTATTTTTATTCAATTTTCTTTTGGAGTAAAATATTTTAATCTTATTTATTTTATGATTTTTTTCAAATTTTTTTAACTTTCCAAACGAATATTTGTTATTCATGCCTTTTTTTTTTTACTGTGTTCGTTTTGAAGTTTTCAAAAAAAAATTCAGTTGTAATTTCGACAATTGTGCTGTGCTTAAGTCAAAAGAAGAAAAAAAAATTGCTGGAACAAAGACAAAAAAGTCTTCATAGGTTAAGAAGTCATCGAACTAGGATGCAACATTTACAAATAAGAAGATGAGGTCGTCGGCTTTCTAATTATTTCGTGTTGCCAACGCACAGTTGATAGAAATAAATTTTAATGACTTTTAAATTGGAGACAGCTTTTTGAAGAGCCTATTTTAAGGGCGCGGCAGCTCATTTTCATAATATTTCAAGTGTTTGTCAACTACTGTAAAATGGAACAACTATAGAAGAAAAAAAAAAAAATACCTTGTCATGGAAGTTCCTGTGTAATTGTGATTTATGAGTTATTGTCATTATTCTAAAACCAAACAAAAAAAATTCTATTTGATTTACGTGATTTAAGAAGAATGATGTTCATTTCATGAACTGGTTTTAAAAAAAATATAAAATAATAAAATTTGAAATTCCGGAAATCAGAGATAAAGCAAAGCATCAAAAATACTAAATTTATTTTTTTCATCAAAATATTAAAATTTAGTTTAATTGAATAGCATAGCAAATAGTTTATGTTTGGCTTTGGATTTATGTAAACTTTAAATAGTAATTTAAAATGCAACTACTTTAAACCTTTATTTGTGTAACATCAATTCCAGTAAACAGGATAGCACTTACTTAACTTAAATATTCACCTGAGCACTTACATTATTCGTTGAGCTACTCATTTTTTTCTCTCTCAATCTGAATGCAGTAAAATCTCCTTATTCGCGCTTCCTTCATTCGCGTTTTCACTAGTCGCGGATTAAAAAATTGAGACCCAGTTCCTATATTCGCGGCTAAAAATTTCTTTATTCGCGGATCTAATAGGTAAATACATAATAATAAAAAGATTCCAATAGGTATCCAACCCAATATCCTTTGTAAATGCCGCCAAATGGACTAATAAAAAAAGTAAAATAGATCTTATTACAACTTTGTCTAAAGTGTGTTGTTAAATGCAAACTGCAAACATAGCCGAAATCGCGAATGGAATAGGACGAGATGGGTTCGAACAGATGGAATCAAGTGACATTCATGAACTGCTTGAATCGCAAGATGGAATCAAGTGACATTCATGAATCGCAAGATGGAGATCTGACTGAAACCGACTTGGAGGAAATTCACAGCCCATTGAAGAAGAGGCTTCAACAAGCACTGGAAATATGGCATTTCCTTTGAAAAATCTTAGTGAAGGTTTAAGAATGGCAAATCAGCTTTGCGATTTCTTTATGAACATTGATCCGTCTATGGAACGAAGACTTAATTTTAAGAGGCAAATTGCTAATGCGACTGCTGCGTAACAGTCTGAATTGAAGGAGCTTTTAAAAACTGTTAAGCAAGAGAAAATAACAAAATACTTCAAAATGTTCAAAAACTTCAATTAAAGTACCATTCCGTATTCACAGTTTCTTTATTCTTGGCATATTTATGGAACATATGCCCCACGAATAAAGAACTTTTACTGTATTTAAACCATCAGGAGCTGTCTCCTCAAAACTTTCTCGCATAGTCCCTAAGTAAGTTGTTATCCCAGAAAATGCTCTGCATGGCAATAGTTTACTATAGTTACGAAATATTAACCTTTGGCGTGTATAGTAATTTTATTGAATATATCGTGTCATCCTTGGCGATTTATACCTGTCATGCATAATAGTATCCGAAAATCTAATTCGGACTTTAAAACGCCTTTTTATCCAACCGACTGGAACAAAAATTTGAACATTGAACTGCACGTATAGTCAAAAAATTCAAAGCAAATTTTAAATCATTGCATCGTTCATTTATAATGTTTACATGTTTTTGAAAGTATAGACCGACTGACAGTCCCCTTTTGGATTTCGCTCAGACTTTTAGAGGTGTCTAGATCATAGATTCATTTTGCTTATCGAATTTTATCTACTTGGGTCTCTTCATTTTGTAATTCGAAGAGCTGGACAAAAAGACTTCCGCAAAGCAGATTTTACGCAAAATTTGATGGAAATCTACAAATTTGGTATGAAGAATGTATGCCAAATTTCACTCTCATGGCTCAAAGCGTTTTTGTGTTGTCTTTTCACAGGCAGACGGACATTTTCCAAAAATGTGTGTTTCGCACTCAAAGAAAACTGAAACTTGAACATTCGTACCAAATATAAGTAGGGATTTATATATATATATATATATATATATATATATATATATATATATATATATATATATTGCTATAATGTCAACATACCATACGATGAATTATTGTTTCAATTTCTTAATGCATTTTCCAGCAATTTTACATCATTTCTATAGTAAAATTTGTATAATCAAAATTAGTGTAATAAAGAAATTTTTGGGGAATCTGAAGTAAGCTAAATCAAAATATGTGTTGATTTTCTGATGAAAAATAACGTTAACTTATATGTTAAATTCACTTTATATAAAAACTTTAAAATAATTAAGTTCCCAAAATTCCAACGTTCTAATTCGTTCTATAAAGTATTCATTAAACTGTTCATTTTATTTCTTCAGTATATGAGATCTAAAAAGCGTTTATAAGAAATTTAAATTATGCATTTTCAGTAATGGAATTTTTAAAACTCTCTAGAATTAGATTTATAAGAATGTTATGTTAATTTTCTATTATTGTATTCTCAAATTAGACTGCACTATTTTAATTTGCAGATTTATCATTTTCAGAACGTACCACCTATTTAATTATTTTCGAATTTTCTTATTTTTAAAATATTATCGTTTGAAAATAAATGCTTTTTTCACTTAATTAAAGTATAGCATTTAATTTTTTTTGAAATTAGGTCATGCTTAAAATAATTTAAAATTTCCTTCTGAATATACATATAAAAAATTGTTATAAATAGGTTCTCGTCAGATATAAGATTTGACACGAAAATCACGTCATCTAACTTTAATATCTTCATGGCCAAACACAAGTGGACGTTATGTTAACATAATCCAGGTGCGCGGAAACGTGCTTTGTGTTTATATGTCAAGGAGAAAGGAATTGTCTTTTGGTGGTTTTCGATTAAAATCGTACATTTCCTTTTGACACGTGCCAAACAAGATTTTAAGAAAAATTGTTTCTTAACAACCCGTTAAAATTCAATAAAATTTGTAATTATTTGTCATTATAAAAATGACAGCTTACGAAATATTTTATAAGTGTAAATGAAAAATTTAGCCAGCATTATTTTTATTCAGACATTGCCAAACGATTTTCCTTTAATAATTATGCATCATAATTTATTTATTTATTTTTCATTCGTAAATCTAAACTTTAAAACAAGGCTGAAAAAGTTTTGATTTCTTTCGTATAAATCAAAAGGAATTTGAAAATATTATGCGATTCGCTTAATTGTTTTCAGTAAGGATTTTTATTTATTTATTACTGTTATAAATTTTTTAAATCGAAAACAACATATTTCTGCGCGTATTGCAATATTCAAAATTATATTTATTCCTTCTTTTAGTTAAACATATTCAAACAGAGATAATCGTGAATTAATGAGGTTCAGATTTCAAAGATTCGAAGCTAAATTCAGTTAAGTCTGAATAATCGTACTTCACAAATACCGGAAGAGTTTGAGAATCTTACGAAATTTTATCTATGAATGAAATAATTTTCACTTATGAAAGAAAAACAATTATAAAATATGAAAGAATGTCTTCTGTCAGATCCCAAATTATTTACATTATTATTCACTGCAAACAATATAATAAACTGCAATAATAATAAGCCTTCAAAGAAAGATAGATAATCGCAGAGAAGAGTTGCTAAGTATCAGGAAGAATACATTAGTTGTACCATTGTTCTAGGTATTATTTTAATTACATGTTTTTTAGTAAGCACATTTAAAAAATCTTTTAATGATGAGTGTGTGTTTTTGCGGTTTACAAAGACTTTTTTTTTCAATTTAGTTCATGTCTGTACATAAATTTGACATCATATGCCGCAATATTACTCATCTAGTGACGTTGTTGACCAACAGTGATTTTGCAAAATAACCAGAGTGAATGGTCTCCAAAAAACGTTCTCGCACACTCACTAATAAAAGACATACTTGGAAATGACGTACAATTACTACAAAATATAAACTTTTGGCTTGAATTTAACATTTTTACTAAATCTATGGCGTCATTATCGACGAGTGTCTAGGCGATAAATCAATGACATCCCGTTAATAGTATCCAAAAACCCAAATTTTTGCTTTTGTGATGTTTTTCCCAACCGATTGAAACAAAAATTTGATTCTAAGTTGCACTTGTAATCACAAAATCTGATACCAATAGTCTAAATTCAACATAATTAACTTTACGTTTTTGAATTACAGTTTTTGTATGTTTTTAAAAGTTCAGACCAACAGAGGGGCATTGTATTTGGTTCAAACGTTGAGGAATGTCTACTTATAGATCTGTGTACTGCATTTAATTAATCTAGCTCTCTTTGTTTTGAAGTCATCATGCTAAATTATAAACGAACAGTAGGATAGACAGACTTTAACTGAATGGATTTTGCTCTAAATTTGATAGTAATCTACGAATTTAGAGCAAAGATTTCCGTATACCAAATTTCATCTATCTAGCTTAAAGTAGTTTTGAGTTACCTTTGCCACGGGCATTTTCCAGAAATGTTTCGAACTTAAAGAGATGTGAATCTTGGAGATTCGTTTAAAACACGAGTTCGAATTTTTTGACGATTGCTATACTTTCTCTACAATAAATATACGATAGTAAAATATTATTAATTATTATGTAATTTTATATACTATTTTGTTATACTGTTCTTTTCCTTCAAAATTTTATTCTTACATTTGCTTACTAATTATTAATAATTCTAATTCATTAGTATTATTAATTAAATAACTTTAATTAATAATACTAATTAATTTGTATTATTACTTAAATATCTTTAATTAATAATACTAACTAATTTGTATTATTACTTAAGTATCTTTAATTAATAATACTAATTAATTAGTATTATTAGTTAATTAATTAATTAATGTAAAAATAAAATTGTGAAGGAAAAGAACAGTATAACAACAACAAAAAAAGAACATTTCATTCTTTATAATTTCTTCTCAGTTACAGTCACAGCTAATTTATTCAGTTACAACTGTTTTTAAATTTCATACGAATTGCCTATTCATATCTTCAAAATTCCTTTCACGACATACAATTAATTTTTCCTGCATTCTTTCTTTGCAGAATAATACAACCTTATTTATAATCTAATAATGAGAATAACTTTATAAAACTTAAGTCATCAAAAATCATTAACTCATCGCAAAGTTTGAATACAGCCACCAGATTTAGAACTGAATGACGGGCAAACAGGTGTTACGGTAGCATCTGTCACATTATTGAATTCTCTGAAAGTGTGTTCTGTTTGAGTTGGGCATAAAGCGAAACAGAACAAAGATCATTCGTTCGGCGTTCTTCAAAACACGATAAATCCATTTTCTCGTTTATTTTTGCTTATTCAGCTGAATTTTTGTATTCAGAAGGTGACAATGATTAGGGTTCAAAGTGCTGTGGACTTTTATGGTTGGCGATAAATGAAAATTCGAACAAAAGAGGTGTTGAAATTGTTGATGGTAATCCTACTAATTCAGCTTACTTGTTTATGGGACTAATACAGTAAAAGCTCTTTATTCGCGGGGTATATGTTCCATAAACATGCCGCGAATACAAAAATCGTGAATGGTAATTTATTTGGGATTATAGGGGTTACGTTCCTAGGTGACAAAAAAAAAAAAACAGATGTATAAAAAATCAATTTAATTGAAGTTTTTGAACATTTTTATTAATTATCTTAAGGCTTAGGCAATGGTGTGAAAAATTTTGTAATTTTCTCTTGCTTGGAAGTTTTTTAAAAGCTCCTTCAATTCAGACTAATACGCAGTAGTCGCATTAACAATTTGCCTCGTAAAAATAAAACTTCGTTAAACAGACGGATCAATGTTCATAAAGAAATCGCAAAGCTCATTTGCCATTCTGAAACCTTCACTAAGATTTTTCTAATGAAATATCACGTTTCAAGTGCTTATTGAAGCCTCTTCTTCAATGGGCTGTGAATTGAACATTTCCTCCAAGTCGGTTTCAGTCAAATCTTCATCTTGCGATTGAAGCAATTCCTGAATGTCACTTGATTCTATCTGTTCGAACCCATCTCGTCCTATTCCATTCGGGATTTCGGCTATGTTTGCATTTAACAACATACTTTGGACAAAGTTGTAATAAGATCTATTTTACTTTTTTATTAGTCTATTTGATGGCATTTACAAAGGATATTGGGTTGGATACGTATTGGAATCCTTTTATTATTATGTATATACTTATTTGATCCACGAATAAAGAAATGTTTAGTCGTGAATATAGGAATTGGGTCGCATTTTTTAAATCCACAAAAAGTGAAAACTCGAATGAAGGAAGCGCGTATAAGGAGCTTTTACTGTATACTAAATCACAAACTGGTGTTTTCGCTCTTTGAAAATCGAGTATATTCGATAAAGTATTCGCATCAATTCCAATACGGAACACGCTTTTTTGCCCAGTGATCTTAATGTCAAGTTTTATTTCTTTGAGTATAGATAAATTCAGAGGACCAAATTCAATTAATTTCATATTAGTTCATAAATTCATCATCATTTCGTTGTTGTCTTAACACATTGTATGCGGGTCACGTACTAGTACGTTTTCTGACAATTGATACTTGAGCGCGAGTCACGTACTAGTACGGATTAGTTTGTTTGTGGAGGAAAAAAAAATGACGGTATAGACAGGAAGCCGAATATTCCTGTCTACTTCATAGATTCTGGAAAAATTTAGACAAATAAAAACTAGTTTTTACATCAGTCGATGCGGAAGGGGCAGGTGGATTAAAAAATCAATTTAGATTTAAAATTAACTATCCTTGCGAAAATGAGCGAATTTCGCAGTGTGCTTTGAGCGTTACCACACTATAAAACATTATTAGTTTTATGATTGCAATTTTCCTTTTTTATTATGCAAAAATGTTTATACATAACATAATTCGAAAAAAAAAAAACCTAAAACTCTACACTATTATTTCCAATTAATTTTTTATATTTACGATATTATTATAAATTTATCCACTAAAAAAATATATTTTTGTTTACAAAAATCTTATGGTTGTTATTAATATATTTCAATATAAAATCCGAAAAGTTGGTTAGAAAATGAAATAATTTTCGATCGATTGAGATTGAACTGAATAACTAAATTGACGTGCACGACGCCCGCTCCCGATACAATTCCGCAGCGAAATGGACCCGCACACAAAGTGTATTTTATATCAGTTCAAAAACTTTATCATTTCGTTGTTGTCTTAAATTTCAGTTTTCTTTTTATAAGTCTTATTGTTTTTTCACTCGAGCATTGTACTTCATTTCTTTCATGTGTCCAAGAATGCATTTTTCATTTTTTTTTTCTTAACATAACAGAGATTTCAATTTCTTGCAAAAGTTTTAAATGTAATATATTAATGTGTTATATTATCATTTTATTACATTAATCGAGGAATTTGATTTGATTTCGTTTCCATTAAACATTAAATTATATTAGTTATTCTGAATATTTCATTGCTTTTACACAATCAAGCTACGAATTTGAGAAAACTTTGTTTCAAAATTCTAGGATATTTACATTAATAAGTTATTAATTGAACCAATAATTAAAAAAAAATTCAAGTAAAAAAACTATTATGTGTTTTGAAAAACTATTTTTATCGAATTTTCCATTTATGCTTTTATATAGCAAAGTTTTCATTTTTTTTTTAAGTTTCTATTATTAAATTGGCTGAATTGCATTATCAATTACTGATATAAATTATTTAATTGGTTTTATTAATTTTTATGAGATAATTTTGCATTAAAAAATTGTTTATAAAAAAGGTACATCATGAATGAATTTTTACTTAAGTCAGCGAAGGAAAATTTTATTTTAGCTACTTTTATTAAAAAATAATCATAAAAACTAGTGGGTAACAAAAAATGATTGATTTTCGCAAGAAGTGAACTCGCATTCTTCACCTTCACGTGAAAAATACTGAAATCCTTGCATTTTTCCGATTGAGTTACTGCCTGCTCCTTTCATTTTTTATTACAAACTACTAAAACTCTGTTTAAAGTATTAAAAAATAATTAAAGTAAATTAAAGTAATTTACCGTATTAAAAATTAATTAAATTTTGTTAATGAATTAATATTTATAAATATAGATATATTAACATTAAGGGTCCTCCACTACAAGTTATAAAAATTATTTGGACCTGAGTGGATGAATAAAAAGTATTTCCTTAACGATTGAAAATTTGAACAAGCTATATAAATATATATAGAGAGAGAGCGTGTGAACTAATAGTAGGAATCGGAAAAAAGAGCTTTAGATATAAATGAATATAATTCATATAGTGTTGTATATTTTCTCCCTGTAATTGAATTGCTTAATTATAATTTTCTTATTTTAGTTATATAAATTTCCATTGAAATATCTTTTTAAAATTTTAATTTCCACTCAAAATTCCTTTTAAGTTCGATGTTTTATTATTAATCAGATCTCGCATCGTAATTTTGTAAAGTTTTTTTAACTTTTTGATTTTTAAAAAAACCGTGAGAATATATAGAAAATCTAAAGAATCTAGCTTTAAATCAGTTTTAACTAATCCAATTGATCTCAGTATTTTGAATTTAAAAAACACTTGTTTCTTGACTTATCGATTTTGATTTTCAGCACTTTTTTAAACATAAGTTAGTTTACAAAAATTCTCGCAAATCTTTAAAAAACTGTTTTAAAATTATTTATTCGAAAATTTATAAAAAGAAAATTATAGTTGCTTGATCTTCAGGGAAAAAAAAAACTTATTCTTTCTATCTGTAACTGACAATCTAAATTCAAATATCAACAATCAGTTGGGAAATAAATGATTTAAATCAGATTTGATCAATAATGTTGATATTGATTGATTTTTGGAAAAGCAAATTCGTGTTAATATTATCTATATATATATAAAAAAACTTGATTTTTTCCAAAGCATTTATGCAAAAAAGAGGGAAAAAATCACTGATCTTCGCTTTATTTTCAATATATATACAGTGGGTAAAAAAAGTTTCCGTACGGTCACTAAATTTAAGAATAAATGAGCATAATTTGTAAAGTATTGCATTTTTTTTTAAATGCTGTCTATATGTGTTTAGTATAAATCTATAGAAAGAGATTTTTGTAAATTTTCATTTTTAAAAAACGAGAAAAGCATATTATTTGCAATATCTAAGGTAAATTGAAAATTGCAGTGCAAAAAAAGTTTCCGTACGCTTTATGCAAATTCTTTCTGAAGTGTTTAAAACAGGCCCGCAGTAAATCTTTGACGTCAGAAAGTTAATTACTGATAAGAAAACAACATTTTGACCGTTGTTGAGTTTAAATTTGTTCTTGATCGTCTCAAAATGGAAGTTTCCAGAGCTATTCGGGAATTAGTGATTAAATTGCGAAATGATGGATTATCCATTAAAAGGATTAGTGAAAGGATTAAAAAATCGAAGTCTACTGTGAAATGTATCATTGAAAGATATCATAAACTTCATTCACTTGAGGATAGAGATCGATCCGGGAGGCCGTCAAAATTAAATCGCGTGCATAAAAGAAACATCTTACGCCAAGTTCAAGAAAATCCACGAATTAGTGCACCGAAGTTGGCAGCTGATTTAATGGTTGGTTACAACATTAAAGTCTCAACTCAAATCGTGAGAAATGTCATTAAAAAAAGTGGTTATCATGGACTTGCTGCCTGGAAGAAACCCTATATAAGTTTGTACAACAGGAAAAAGTGCCTCGAGTTTGCATAGAAGCATGTAAGCAAGCCATTATCTTTTGGGGAATCCATTCTTTTTAGTGATGAATCAAAATTTAACATTCATGGGTCAGATGGCCGAGTTATGGTGCGGAGAAAACCAAACGAACAAATGCTAACTAAGAATTTATGTGGAACTGTGAAGCACGGTGGTGGCGGTGTTATGGTGTGGGGGTGTATAAGTGCTTCTGGAGTAGAAAATGTGCAGTTCATCGAGGGAAATATGGATCGATATGGATATCTGGATATTCTTAAACAAAATGTGTTATCCAGTGAAGAGAAACTATCTCTTGGAAATGGATTTACTTTTCAGCAGGATAACGATCCGAAACACACCTATAAGATTTGCCAAGAGTGATGCCTTTACCATGTTAAACAACAACTTCATAGCCCTCCCCAGTCACCCGATTTAAACCCCATTGAACATTTGTGGGAAGAAATTGGCCGACAACTTAAAAAATATGACATAAAAGACAAAGTTAAGCTCAAAAGTGCCATTAATAGTATTTGGTGTAATATTTCTCCAGAAACAACAAAAAAACTTGTAGGGGTAATGCCTCAACGTCTAAAAGAGGTGATAAAGGCCAAAAGAGGGCCCACTGATCATTAAATGTATATTTGTTAAATGTATTTTGCATTTTTGTAAACTTTTTTCGTGTGCTAGGGCACCGTACGGAGACTTTTTTTTCCATGTTTACGGCAGTTTTTGAGTTTTTAAGATTTATTATTTAATTTTGTCAGTATTACCATCCTTTTAATGTGAATAAATATTAAATAATATTAGTTTTAACTCATTTTTAAGTTTTCATTTTTATCATTATGAATTTTGTGTGACAAATTAAGCTTTGATTTGCATTCGCATCTGCGTACGGAGACTTTTTTTACCCACTGTATATATATATATATAATATTCACTTAGTTTTCAAAAAACTTATTCCATGTAGTTGCAACAATCTAAATTCAATAACCAGTATTCTTTTAGATTTTTTTTTAAATATATTATCATTTTTAAACAATCAAACAGCTCCATGTATATAACATTCCATTGTATAAAAATATCATTTCCCCTTTTAATCGCTAAATAAAAATTTACATGCAAAAACAAATATTTTCCCGGACGCTATTTCGACAGTACCAAGCAATAAACAGTTTAATTATTTGCAGTTTCTATTTCGGTTGAAATTCAGAGAAGTAAAAATAGAAGTTCAGAAGAAACAGATCAATTCTTTTCTTTTTTTTTTCCCGCTGAAACTTATTGTTCCGATTCAACGATAAACTATTTCGCGCTCTTAAAACGAAACTTAAAACTTCTTTCTGATGATCCGTGATTCATGCGGCCTTGAAATTCACCAAGGTCATTTCCCGACTGTGTCCACAAATGTTCATTGTGATGAGATGGCGTGATCGCTGTCATTCATTTTTTTCTCTTTTTCTTTTTACTTTGTTGCGGGACTCTAGAATTTCCTTATTCATATACGAATCTCGAGTTTTAAAAGAAAGGGCAATTTTGATTAAATATGGATTGTCCAATTGCGACCGGCAATTGTAACTGAAGGTATGATGGGGTAATATCTTCTCTATAGAGTTTTATTTTTATCTTTACCAGGAATAAATTCATGAATCTAGAGGAGAGACTGTTGCTAAGCGCTCTGATAGAATTGAAAGATGAGGTTCAAATGACTGTTGTCTTGAATCTATAAATGCTCAAAAAAGAAGTCAGAATTTAAAAAGGCATATAAATTTGATATTTAAAATTATGTACATTGTTTTTTTAATTATATTTTAATTTGAAGGAGAAAATGCGATTAATTATGAATTAATGAAGAATTGAAGATTCGAAGGCCTATTGGAATTAATCTTTTTGTTGTAAATATAAACTTTTTTTTTTTTTACTCTTCATTTTTTTAAGTTAGAATGAGGGTTAGTTTAGGATGAGGTTCAAATAACTGTTGTGTTAAATCTACAAATGCTTAAGGTATCCGACTACATTTAAAGGAAAAATTTTAAAAAATTGGAATCTTTAAAAACAATTTAAAACTACGGTTTTTAGATGTATTGTCAATTATAATACAAAATACTACAAATGCAACAAAATTATTTAAAAATATATTTTGAGAAATAGAAAAATTTGCAGTAAATCTTAATGAAATTTAACCAAAACGGTTAATACTCTACACAAAATTGTTATGCAACAATGCTATTTTTCTTTGTACACAAGTTATAGAATATAATGATGAATGAAATGAACCAAAATCTCAAAAAAATCTTGTGATGTAATGAAGTTATGGATAAAAATATACATATACATGCATTTTTTCCATAAATTTAAGACTTAATTTTTCTAGAAACACTTATAAATGAAAAAGTATTTGACCAACAATAAAATTTTTGATTCATTTCATTGCCTATATTATCTAAAATACACGTTAAAATTCTTATGTAAATACCTCTATTAGTTTTTGCGGTATCACGTTAACGGTGGAGAACTTTTATAAAGATTAAATTTTTGAGAAAATTGAAATTAAAGACAAATTTTAGCTGAAAAATAATGTGCCCCTGGATGAGAGGTCAGGCCTTCCTTTTTCTAGAAAAGATGCATTGTTTTGAAAAGAGGAAAATCTGAATTACAAGAAAAAACAATTGAAAAAAATCGGTAATATGGTTGATAAGCAGTGTTATTAACGTAATCGGATACCTTAAAGTGACGTCAGAATTTTAAAATAGATATAAATTTGATATTTAAAGTTTCGAATTAGGCATATTGTTTTATTTCGTTTTAATTTATGAAAGGGAAAGACACAGTAGTTAAGATTCGACAGCCTACTGGATTTAAACTATTTGATGTAGATATTGCTAGATTTTTTTAAAAGTATTCATTGTTTAGCTAAATATAATTCGTGAAAAATCTTTATTTCATTACTTTTTTTATAATTTTTTTGCAACAATAATTCAAATTAGTTTTTCTTATTCACTTAAAGCATAAACCTGGTGTACACGTTAACTTAAGGTATCCGACTGCGTTAAAAACACCGGTTATCGACCACGTTTACGAATTTTTTAAAATTGTTATTTTTTTTTAGTTCAGACATTCCTTTTTTCAAAACAGTTTATCTTTTTTTTAGGAAAAGGAACATCTTACTTATCATCCAAGGTGACATATTTTTGTGCTAAAGTTTTTTTTGAACTTCGATTTTCTTAAAATTTAAATTTACATAAAAATTCTCCACCGTTAACACAATATTTCAAAAACTAATAGAGGTAGTTACATAAAAATTTAATCTTGTGCTTTAAATAATATGGGGAATGAAATGAACCAAAAATTTTATTGTTGGTGGAATACTTTTTCATTTTTAGGTGTGTTTAGAAAAGTTTAGCTGTGAATTTATGAAAAAAAGACATATATACGTATATTTTTACCCATAACTTCTTTGCATCTCAAAATTTTTCTTAGATTTTTGTTCATTTCATTCAACATTATATTCTATAGCTTTTCTGCGAAGGAAAATAATATTGTTGCAATACAATTTTGTGTAGAGTGTTAACCATTTTGGTTAAATTTCATTAAAATTCACCAATTTTATTGAATAATTCCAATTATATTATATTTACAAATTAATTTGTTGTATTTATAGTATTTTGTGTTATAATTCACAATACAACTTTGTATATAACTAAAAACCATAGCTTTAAATGTTATTTAAAAAATCCAATTTTTCAAAACTTTTCTTTCGAACGTATTAGGATACCTTAATGTGAATTAAGAAAAGCTAGATTTATTATTTTGGAAAATTGACAAATATTTATAACTTGTGGCTAAGCTAATAACTTGTGGGGATGGGGTTCAAGAAAAAAAAAATTTAGTGCAAATATATTTAATGACATAAAATACTGGCTTGCACACAAAACAATTAAAGAAAACAAAAAGAACACAAACAAAATACATGATTAACGTAACTAATACAATTACAACTAAGGGAGGTCATAAAAGTGTTGCAGCGCCTCTCAAGTCCATAAGACCAACTGAGCTCGCTTGGGAAGACAAGCTCTGACGAGTGTTTTTGTATAGATGGCAGCACTGGAAAGTCTTTGGTGCTGTGGTGAAATAGGTTTGTTACAAACTTTAATTCAAAATTCACAGTTGTAATAAAATAGTTGTCTTCTTTGACTGTAATAAAGTTTTCGTAGTTCTTGTGACCTCCCTTCCCATAATGCCTTTTTTTGACTTAGAATATATGTCCTTTCAATACAGACACTTTTTTTCAGAATATCTGATGCATTGCTTTAAATGATTACACATATGCGTATCTTGAATTGTTGGCAGTGGAACAAAGATTTGATTTTTGTATATAACTTTAAAAAAAGCTATTGTCATATGCACATATCTGCAATTTCCCAGAACTTTACCCTAAAAAAATAAGTGTGGGATGATTTATCGTACCGCCTCTTTATATTTCGCATTTCTAAAGGTGCTCACATCGGACAATCAAAATTATGTTGAATTTAAACTTTGATTTGTTATTTTTGATTTCCTATTAGTTTAGTTTAGTTATATTAACGTCCCGTTTAAAGCAACACGAGGGTTATTTTGGGACGGACCTCATCATTTTGAACCACGGTCAGATAACGAGAACGACACTTGAACTGGCACCCCCTCTCCACGCCATGCCACACCAGAGGGAGGACGTTTGGCCTGACAGATTTAACGTGCAAGAGACCCCCTCACGACGGTTCTTCGACAGAATCAAGCTTCGAACTTGAAACCCACCGGTTCCGAAGCAGAGACCTTACCACCAGGCCACCACGGCCCTTGATTTCTTCTGAATAATAAGATAATATAATGTTTTATTTCCGTTAATTTAATGACACTAAAGTCTCGCTTGGAAGCAATACGAGGGCTATTTTGGAACGAACTACGTAATTTTGAACCTCGGTTAGATAACGAGGATAAAATCTGAGTTGACACCCCCTCCCCTCTAAATTTTGATCCACGACATCAGATTTAATGCCAAATCTTCAGTGCAATCAGGTCTCAAACTTGAAGACCTCAGTCGCCATCTTTTTGTTTACTTGTAAAAACTATGCAAAATTGAACTATCCATTTATAAATATTCTTTGTATATACATATGTATGCGTGTGTATGTGTGTGTAGTGATATTTTTAATCTAATTTAAATCTTAATTAATTTCCAAATTTCTAACTTAAATCAGCCCATGTTACTTTATTCTAAAATGTTCTCTTATTTTCTCATAAGAATGCTACTTTTTTATTTAATTTGTGGCGTTGGCAACAGGAGCTCTTATAGCTCAAATACATTCTACTTTTGACGTTGGCAACAGCAGAAAATTGTTATTATTATTTTGGAATAACTGACTGATGGAACTTCGTAAATGTTATCATTTTCCTAGTTAATTTTGCAGCAGTTGAAACTTTGAGTTTATTAAATCATTAATATGTATTCATATTATTTCATCAAGTATTTAAAGTGCTTTAGAAATTATTAATTAAATATATTTTTAATGGATGAAGTTGTGCGTTATTCTCCATCGCTAAAAATTATCTCTAACATACTCTTTTGAAAAAATTTTGCAATTTCTCACGCTCTGACTGAAGGGATAAAAATGCTTAACACCTACGCATTTCATTCGATGCCTAAGATTCTCTAAGTCGACTCATGTCAAAAAAAAAAAAAAAAAAAAAACTTTTCAGAATCTCAAAATAAAATCAATGATGGGGAAATTTTCTGTCTCTTTTGTTATGGTATTGCAATATGAGTACACGTTGTTGTTGTTGTCGTCTAATGCCACTTGTTAATACCAAGTTCAATTAGCAGAGCTCTTTCGATTAAGGCATAGGTGTGCACCTTTCGTTGTTAACGAGCGCCGTTGAAGTGAAAGGGCGACTTTGCTCGAACATACACGACACAACCTTTTTTAGGGGGTGGTCGCATTCATTCATACACTCATTCATCCATCCCCAAGTCAGAATTTAGATCCAAATCAGAGACCGACTCATTCCTGATTCAGTACCCCCAAAGGTATAATTTGTTATGGGAACTTGGGGGACTTTGCAGTCACGACCTGTTTAACGTGCCCCAACTGCCATTAGCCAACACGGCGGTCTTTGGCCGAGACGAGGACAGAACCCGCGACCTTTCGGTTACGAGACTGATGCTCTACCAACCAGGCTACCGGGTCACTTAAGCTTACGGGCTTCTCTTAATGACTCTCTTGGAGAAATAAAATTGGAGATGTACATATATTTCTACACACACACACGCATAAATTTGTATATGCATGTATATAGATATTTTGCCTTTCTGACTATTTTCCCGTTCTCCCACCTCTCCCCAAGGCTACACATGTGCTTGGCAAATGCCATAATCTGTTAACAAACACTTAGCAGACGATTGCTTTTCAGATATTTTATAACTGCAACAAGTTTTATTTCTGTTAAAATATGATTAAAAGTAAAAGCGAACGATTTTTCACTTTGATAAACATATTTTATTAATATTATTTTGTATAATAACTGATGATCAATTGTAAACCATTTGAAATCTGGCAATAGTTTGTAAATTATGATGTGAAGTGAAGAGAATAAACGAAACCGATGGAATTCTGAAACGCTTGGAGTCTTTTTTTGATTTTTAAGTAAATAAGATGTCTGCAAGCTACAGAAATATATATATATATATAATTTGAAGCTTAAGAAAACGGTTAGTTTTCTAGAAAGCATGCTAAAACATGTATAAGTTTGGAAATCTCTAGCCCAGATTATAAATAGAAGTTCAAGGTTCCACATATAAAAAATGATGATTAAAGGCTTAAATATTTGCTCAGTAATTAAATATTTCTCTCCTGATAAAATATAAACATACATCCTTTGATCTTATAACATAATGTTGTTTTCAAGAGATTAATGTGCAATATCATGCCGAGCTCCAATCTTATCAAATACTTTTTGAAAACATCTGACTAACATAACAACTATTTTTAAACATAAGTATGATAAAATTAATTCGGAACTTGAAATTAGAAATAAAAATAAATCTTAGAGGAACATCTACCCGAAATCCATCTTTTCTTTGCCCTTTTAATGATCTAGAAACTTCTACAAATAACATTTTATCAAATCATTTTTTTGGTCCAGATGATATCCAATATCTGACACGTGCCTTTTCTGAACTCTTCCTCCTATTTTTTTTAAGTCCCAAAGAGGATATTTATTAATTAGTGAACCGTACACGCGCTTTTCAGTAACATAAGACCTCTTCTAGCTGAAAGACTTTTTTTTCTTTCCTTTCTGTAATTCCCGATAAGGGTTTTCGGTTTCAAGTTCTTTAAAAACAGAGATAACACAACCCGATAAGAAGCTGACTAAAATTTACAAGAGAGCGAAGAATTTCAAATAAACTGTCAAAAATGATTAAAAAGAAAACAGATATCGCATGTCATAGTGATACTAAGACCGCTATAACTGGAGGATTTGAACACGTGGCCGCGTGACTGCTGGAGGCTATAGTACTTTTAAGGGAAAAAATTTGATCCCCCCCTTTTTTTTCCATTTCAGTTCTCCGGAATGATTGGTTGATGAAAACTAAATAAATATTTCGTTTGACTATGTCTGAATAGCTTCCTCAACAATTTTTTAAATTTCAAAATTTGATAACATGCCAATAATTCTATTTCAGAAGACATATACATTTTTGCTCGTTGTGCTATTATTCATTTCCCTGATTCTCTCCTTACATCTTTACTAGCCGCTTTTGGCGACCAGCTGGTTTGCCATGAGAAATGCATTCTAAAAGTTTCAATTAAATCACATATTTATTAGCCTTGAAGTAATTCGGGGATTGATTGGCCTGAAATTAATATTTTCTTTAAGATGATGGACGGAAAGTTCTAAAAGAACACGTTTTCCTATTAATATTTTTTAATTTTATGAATCAGTCAGTTTTAATGATTGATTTAGAAGACTGATTGATGTAGCAACTTTTATTTAAAATATTCATAAAAATATTTTGTAAAGTATGGTTCACAGAGCAAAGTATGAAGAAAACTAAAACTCATTATTCATAAATGCATTGTTTGACTCAAGCGTTTACCTGAAATAAAGAAGATTTGTTGAATTAATTATTTAGATATTGCAAACGATTATAGAAACCTTTGCTTTGCATTTATTTTTTTAGAAAATATCACATGTTATATTTCTTTTATTTTACCCAGTCATGTGCTAAAAGTTGCATTTCTTTAGATTTGATTTGCGAAAATAGTTGTCTTTTTTAATTTGAACTTCCGGCATTGTTTTCTTTTATTTTATCCCATCACGTGCTAAAAAAACATGGTTAAAATATTTTTTTTTTTAAATTCGTTAAAAATAGAAGCTTAAGTTATACACTAAAACACTGTTACCATTAGAAAGCTGATTTTTTTAAATCTTTAAATTGATGTAAAAATCATGTTTGCGCGATAATATTTTCGGAAGTTATAGTGGAAAAACGTCGAAATTTCTCTTAAATTTTAATTAATTCAAATTATAATTAAAAAAGGGTGCCGAGGTGCACATTCCAGACCTCCAAGGTATACATGTACCAAATTTGGTAGCTGTCGGTCCAATGGTCTGACCTGTAGAGTGCCAACACACACATACATTGAGCTTTATTATAAGTATAGATATATTCAATTCAATTATAAGAAAAAGTGTATCAAAGTATTTCAAAATTGTGCTCTGAAAAAAAAAATTCAAAATTATTTGATGTTTTGCCAGGTTTACACTCGATCAGTTATAAGACGGACTGTTGGCAGCGCATGCGTGGAAGGGCTGAAAATGCTGTTCGCTCGATGTCAAGTAATTGTCCCGACGGAACAACAGCATGCCGCTATATTGTATCTTTTCCTTACTGCACATGCTTTGTAGAATTTGGCGGGCTTTTGATTTTTTTTTTTTTGGCTCGAAAAAATTGGATTCTTATCGCAGATTAATTCCGACATTTTTTGCTTTTTATCTTTTCTGATGAGAGTTTGTGTGTGTGTGTGCGTGTTTTATATTTTATTTGCCTTTTCATTTCTACAGTTTTCTGAATTAACGTACAGTGAGCAAAAAAAAGTATTTTCACACCAGGAAATTTATAGTAGTATACATAAAAATAAATAAAAAGCGACTAAAAATTAAAACCAACACTTTTACAAAACAAACAAACATATTTAATATCTGACTTAATAATTATATTTAAAATATAAAAACATAAAAAGTAGCATTTGTACTGCCAAAAAATATTTTCACACTAGCAATAAAAATAGAAATAGAGGAATTATTTAAGAACTAAAAAAGTACTAATATTTAATATGCATGCCATTTGCTTTAATTACAGCTTGGAATCGTCTGGGCATTGATTCTATCAATTTGTGACACGTTTCACTGCTGATTTGTAGCCATTCTTCCGTAAGAGCTTGCTTAAGTTCTGACTCGTTAGAAATTTTCTTTTTCTTTATTTTCACATCCAAAATATGCATAAATTTTCAATCGGATTGTGGTCTGTTGATTGTGGTGGCGCTTTCAATTTATTGTTTTACATTATAAAGCAACCATAACCTCGCCATATATGCATTGTGCTTTAGATCGTTATATTGTTGGAAATAATATGAATTAGGATTTCCTAATTTCAGAGCACTATTAGATAAATTATCTCGCAATACATTAATATATTATTTAGCATTCATATTACCTTCAATAAAGGTCATTTCATCAATTCCGTTAAAGACATGCATCCCCAAATCATTCTATGACCACCGTTGAATATTCTTGGACCATACTCGAAAAAATGGTTCAAAAACACAAATGATACAAAACCCATTTAAAACAAGTGTAACAAGAAAAATGGGATAAAATATCTTCAGATGCCTCCAAAAATTGGTCAAATTAGCTCCGCGACGTTTACAGACCATTATAAAAGACAAAAGGCGTGCAACTAAATAATAACACTTTCTTTATATGCGAAGTATTGCAAGAATTTCATTGGTGTAACTCTAAATTTTTTGAGACAAAAATCTGCAAATGTTTATTTAAAATGCTTCTAAATGCTTACAATACCCCTACATTAATGTACTCCTATTATTGGATATCCATGGGTCATACTAGAAAAAAATGTTTATTTAAAGCGCTTCTAAAATTTTTCAATTTTGAAGTTTTTTGTTGATTTTTCTTTATTTTTACTCTAAATTAAACCATTTGTGATACGTGAAAATAAAAACGTTTCCACTTCTTGGTAATGTGTTGTTTATATTGAAAGTCGGATTTATCAAGTAAAAGTATGGTTATGGTATGGTTTCAATTTTATAAACCACTGTAAGTGTGTGAAATTAAAAAAACAAAAACAAAAAAAAACAGACGATTTCATTCACTATAAGATTCGTAATGAAGTAAAAATCAGACGATTTTATATTTATATAATTTCGAAATAAAACGAGCTTTTACAGGAACAAGCATCTGTTTAACTAAAAAACATTCATAAGAACACACTTTTTCTTTTACGCAATTCTGGATATGTTGATCGTTTTTCCTTTTTTCATTATTCCAATTTATTCACAGCAGCCATTTCATTTAATTCTAAGAGGTATGCAACATTGCTTAATTAGAGAGAAAAAAAGATATCTTTCGTAACGAAAATAACTCAGAATTCTTGTAACGATAACAACACTTCTAAGAGGCATTTCTGAAAGAATAAAAGCTATCGTAATAAATGGCTGCATTCACCTGCATCTGAACACTGTCATGAGGATTCTTTTCATCTTTTGCTAAGGACGACATAAATATTTCAGGATAATAAAATAATTTAATTTTTTCTTCTATCTAAGCGTTGGCAACGTTTGATGTTGGAATTTCATGCTTTTCTTGAAGAATCTGTGGAAAGCTTCGACATCATTAACGGTCATTAAGAGATATTTATTAAACTTTGTTTGTTACATGGTAGCGAGTTGAAAAACCTGATAAAAAGATGATTGTTTAAATACGAGCTTGGAATATTCGGGAGACAATATAAGTACACATTTCTTTTTTTAGTTATTATTGTATTCTTAGAAAGTTTATTCAATATTCAATTGTGATCTTTCGAAATGAATGTCAGAACTTTCTTATTCTAATCTATTTCTTTCAGTCTTTTTTAATACATTTATTACGTTAAAATGAATTAAGGTTTTCTAAGATAAAACTTTAATGTAATAACTTTATGTTTTAATACCATATTTCTTTCTGGTTCAGATTAAAATAATTATTCTTAAGCTTCTTAACTGTAATTGTTTTTTAAATTCTATTTTATATGCGAATTCTTTTCTTTGTTATTTTTGTAACGGGATACGCTAAATTGTTTCGCATCTTTCTGTAATTTATAAATTTATAAAATGTAATTTGGATCGACAGGAAGCCGATTAAAGTGAAAAAATTCTCTTTTCTTAGAAAAATATAAACTGTTTCAGAAATTATATTTTTTACAAGAATGTATATATTACTACAAAAAAAAAAACCAGGTCTGTTTTTGAACATTTGTACAAACATTACGTATTCAGCATTATGCATTCATTCAATAATTTTTGTAAACAGTTAAGCCTATGTTATTCATTAGCATTTTGTTTATTTCAAAAGTGACTTCCTTCCTATCGCACCATGTGCATGACATCATATACATTATAAAATTTTAAAATTTGAGCAACATTTTTATTCCTGGATTTTTTTTACGTATGATACATTTTTTGAGCATTCAGTGTAGTACATAACAACTATTTTATAGTTCAGTTTTGTATAAAAGGAAAAATATTGATAAGAACAGATTTTCGTATTAAAAAAATGTTTTTAATGTTGTGAGTTGGATAGGAAACGTACACATCTGATCAGAACAGATTTACTACAGAAATCTGATCTATCCGCCATTTTTACTATTCAGACTGTTCCTTCGCTATTTTAAATCGGCTTAAAGAGAATCTGATACAGCTTCTTTCTTATGTCAATTGCAGAGCTGCAAAAAGCCAATGTATTACATTAGATTCTTTATATGTTATCGCATGAAAAATATTTTATATTAACATGCTATTATAATAATGGTTTTTTCCTTAAACTTCTCTGTGTTATTAATAATTTATCCGAATTTTTGGCGGCATTTAAGAAATGTTATGATAATAATAGTTTTTTCTATTCAATTTCTCTGTGCCATTATTAATTCTGCTGAATTTTCAGCTGCATTTCAGAAATATTATTAGGTTGTTCGGAAAGTAATTTCGTTTTTTCCCGACAGAGGATTTAATTGTATTTTTCGCACCCAATTTCATACTTAAACCGCAAAATCATTTTATGTTTTAAGTGCTAATATAGCAAGGCTTGAGTGTGAAAAAGTGCAGCTGATTCTTCGCAGTAGTTTTTGGATGGTGCCCTTTTAAATATGGAGAGCAATAAACAGCATTTTCGTCATTTTTTTCTTTTTTGCTATATAAAAGGTAAAAATGCTGTCAAGCCAGAAATAAATTAGCCAATATGTGTGGAGAAGATGTGTTAACAGTACATCAGTACCAGAACTGATTTGCAAAATTTTTCCTTCAAATGAGGAGGCCAAAAACCACCTCGATCAGTTTTTTTTACAGCAAAGACCAAAACTTTTATGAGCGTGTAATCATGTTACTACCAAAAATATGGCAAAAGGTATTAGACCAGAATGGCAATTTTATAATTTAATAAATAATTTATTCATTAAACGAAAATTTCTTTTCATTTTGATAAAAAAAAAACGAAATGACTTTCCGAACAACCCAATAATTTCAAGTCTAGGTTATTTTAGAAGTTATGCCGGGTTTACACTCGTCCAGTTACAAGATGGCAAGTAGGTAGCACATGCTTAGAAAGGGACTAATTTGTTATCAACAATTTCATTAGATAGGTTCAAGCATTCTATGTTTAGCTATAAATTGTCGTTTTGGCGTCCCTGGAATTTTTTTCTTTATTGCGTATGGTATTAAAATTATGGGTTATATATGCAGGGTGGCCATAATTAAACTGACAGTAGTCACAGTGTTCTGTAGCTCGATCTATTTGCGAGAATGACGCCACATTTTGTAAGATTAAACAAGACGGAGAACGAAGGATTCCGAAGGGAAAAGAAAATTAGTTCCAAAAGTCACCGCTAGGGGAATATGTGGCTCTGAGCAATAGAAAATAGAGTGTTAACAAATACAAATCAATACGAAAATAAAATTAACTTTTATTTTGCACATTCAAATCATGTTCAATGTGGCTGCCGTAAGAATCTTCCGAACAGTCTGTGATATGTCATCCTTCAACGTAGCCAAGTCCTGGGCAACTCCTTGGAAACCTTAGACCTTGGAAATTTGAAATAAGAACTTCTTCTTCTGCTCAGCGTTCTCTGTTACCCAGTAAGTGAAATTGCAGATAAAGAGACTTTATCGGTGTTTACTTAAATTTTTCGCTTTTTTAAAAATGTTGCCATATTGCATTTGAGCTAAATCAACAAATGTCCAAAATAAAAGGTAATTTATTTCCGTATTGATCTGGATTTGTTAACACTCTATTTTCTATTACACAGCGCCGAATATTCCCCTAGCGGTGACTTTTGGAACTAATTTTTTTTCCGCGGAATCCTTCGTCACCCGTCTTGTTTAATCTTCCTACAAAATGTGGCGTCATTTTCGCAAATAGATCGAGCTACAGAACACTGTGACCACTGTCAGTTTAATTATGGACACCCTGTGCATATATATATAAAAAAAATTTAAAGTGAACATACCTAAATTTGAAAATTTTTAGAAAAGAAATGGCAAATAATTTTTTTAATAAAAAAAAGTACAACCGAGCGTCATAAAGAACAAAGAGTGAAAAAAATGTTGAAATTAACCTGCAATCAATTTGTTCACGCCCAAAAAACGCCAAATTCTACAAACGCATGCGCAGTAAGAAAAATATGCAATACAGCCGCATGTTGTAGCCCCTTCGGGAATATTACTTGCTATGGACAGAACAGCATTTTTTTTACTCATGCGCCGTCTACTGTGACGTCTTATAACAGTCCAACTTTAACCCGACTTTGCAGCTAGTTCCAAATAATTTGGAATCAATATTTGAAGTTTAAACAACTAAATCAAAGCTAAAAAAGATTGGAACAAAAGTAAAAGATCTAAAGAAATATAAGTACAAAATACACAAGGAAATACAAAACAAATTGTAAAAGAACATTTTTATAAAGAAAACGATAAAATAAAATAATTTGAGATTCGAGGCAGGAAGACGAAAACAAAATTCATTCCAAAACAAGGTTTCTGCATTTATTCCATTCTATCAGACTTCGAAATTGGAACAGGAAATCCTATTTATTCAATATAAAATAGGTATTTCATATTTCTGTTATATTAAGTGTTCTTTTACCGGTAAACATATTTACCAGCTGATTCAGTTTTCGAGAACAGTCTACAAAGGAATTTCCTACTTGATTAAATAAGTATTGGGACAGTAGCTTTTTTTCCAGAAAGATGAAATCTGGATTGCTTCATTATGAAATAAGCTCAGTTATATTATTTGCCAAGTAAGAAATTGATAAGTCGAGGAAATAGGAAAACTATTTGTTGTTTGTAATAAAATAAAGGTGATATAAGGAATTTTCAATAAAATTCTTTTTGGCATTAAATATCTTCATTTAAAAAAGTCTAGTTAGAATGTTAAAAATGCACAGTATACATAGAAAAAATGGGTTTTTATATAAGTGTTTGCTTGTTTAGTTCTTTTAAACTTAAAAAAATTATTAATGAATGAACAAATAAGAAATTAAATGAGATGTGATTTTTAAATTAGTATTAGGTATTTTTATTATTTGTTTATTTGATGTCATTAGAGAAATTTTTACAATTTTATGAATTTTCTAGAAAAAATTTTAGAATTTGTTTCGATTCTCAGATTGAATTAATTATATGGATATGCCTAGAGTATAAGAATTCCAGAACTTCAAAACTTTCAATTTTAATGAACGAATTTTCAGTTTTCAATTTCAATTCAATAAAATTATTTTCAGTTTCAATAACAATTCGGAATTTTCAGACACAAAAACAGAAGGAAATCATTTCTTCCATAAGAACTGCTGAACACAAATTATTTTTCATCCTAGTAGATGCAGCTATGCTACTGAGAACACTTAAGTAAGGAATCTGTCGAACAGAGCGATTTGGGGCGAATTTTATCGTAAGGTAGAAATAAATCAATTCCTGAAAGAAAAGACAAATATAATTTCAGAGTTTTAGAATTTAAAATGATAATAAAAGAAATTAAACATAAGTAATAATTTCCTCTATGCAAATGAGAAAAAAAAATGATTAAGATGCGATATCATCTTACACAAATCACTGAAAGATATATTAGTAAGAAAAATTATAATTGTTAATTAAATTTACAACATAAAAATTATGCAATAAAATTAATGATGGAAATGGTTCAAAATTATCTCCGAAAATCAGTCTTTTAAAACAATAGAATGCTATGGATTATAGTGCTAGTTTTCTAAACTTTGAAGTATTACTCGAAATTTTGTTTATAAACGACGTTTAGATATGTGAGCATTACTGTTCCTGTGCCGAAATATTTTGATGAATAAAAGAAATTGCATTTTTTAAAAATTCGATATTTTAGAAATGCTCGAAATTTCTTTCCTAAAAATATGGAAATGACATAATGAAAATCAAACTTTACTTACAAGAGTAGTAAGTTTTTCTAAATTTTAAATTTCTACGTGATTCGTTAATGAATTTTTTTATTTCCTTTTATTATCATTTTAGTTTATTATTAATTGAGTTAGTTTTGGTACTGTTAACAAAAAAGACTTAAGATGTAATAAAAACATCAAATTCATCAAGAATAATTTCGAATTATAAAATATTTTTCTAATATGTCTATCGGATTCATTAAATTTTTTTTATATTTTGAAATTAAGTTTTACTATCAGTTAGCAGCTCTAGTAAGTTCTACTTTATAAAACTATATAAATATTAATTAATTAATTTTATATTATAGTAAAAAACAATGAAAATTATTAAAATAAAAACAGTTTTGTCTGAATGATTTTATTAGGAAATTTTAGAGCTACAATTTAGAAAAAATTCTTGCGTTTTAAAAATTTAGAACAGTTTTCTAAGAACAAAAAATTTCTTGAGTAATCCTCTTGGTAGAAGGTTTACATTTTATTTATTTAATACAAAGAGAATTTAAAAGAAAAATCAAGCATATATATATATATATATTATTCTGCGAAAACGGAATTAAACTTTTAGAGTATGTGAACTTGAAATAAAAAGATCTTATTTATAAAAAGTGTTCTGTTAATCGTCTGTAAAGTTAAAAATTTTAAAAACAAACAGAAAGAAAACACGTAGATTAAGGATGCATCAAGCGTCATTTTATACGAAATAAATGACAGACGATAAAATATTGGAATAGGAAATATCTAAATGCAGGAAACGTTCGATTAGAATTTTGGGTGTGCCGCATTTTTTGTTCCCTTTAATTTATTCTCCATCTACCCTTCTAGGAGAAAAATTATGACTTGTTATTTATGATGGGAAAATTAATCAGTTTTATCTACACAAACATTTATTTGAGTTTTTTTTTAAATCCAAAGTTATTCTCAATTTACAAAAACTTCCATATGTAAGAAATGCCATAGCATTAACAAACCACCGCCCATTTTCACTATAATTCAAAATAGAAGTCAAGCTGCATATTTATTAAATTTATTAATCGTCAAAAATTACTACATAAGTCAGTTTTTGATCAGAAAAGCATCTATCAGAATTAAAGCATGAAGACAAATTTTGATTTGAAAAGATCAATGACGGATTTATCTTAATTAAGTATTGAATATTAATCTGCCTAATTTACTTAAAATAAGAAAATTCGTGTGCTTAAATTAAGGAAACATTCAAAATGATTAATTATGAATTATAAAAAACTAATAAGCGATTAATATGTACTGCAAAAGTTGAATAAAACGCTATAATTCTTAAAGATTCTTTTTTAGGATATAAATTTTAGAAATGTATTCTTTCGGTTATAATAAGATAAATGAAAAATCTTTAGCAAAAACTGAATCTGTTCACTTCAAGCTGTTCAGCAAATTAAAAACAGCTGGATAAACTTAAATTCTATAAATACTCATTTTCCTATTCTACACTTATTTATCTTTGTTTCCATTTAAAACCCCTTTTATACAAATTATTTTTCCTTTCAGTGTAAATTAAATTTTATATTTGTTATATATTGTACTCTACTTTTTAAAAATTTATTTCATAAAAGGAAGTACAAGAATGAAAATGTTATGCGCACTTTAAGGTATCCGACTACGTTCGAAAGGAAATTTTGGAAAAATTTGATTTTTAAAAAACTATTTGGGGTTTTTAGATATATTGTGAATTATAAACACTATAAATACAAAAACAATTACTTGAAATTATAATATATTTTGAGAAATGGGAAAATTTGTAATAAATTTTAACGAAATTTCCCAAAACGGTTAACACCCTATACAAAATTGTAATGCAGCAATCCTTTCTTGCTTTGTACGTAAGTGAAAGTAAGTGATTAATGAAATGATCCAATATCTAAGAAAAATTTTGAGACGCGAAGAATTTATGGGTAAAAATATATGTACATATGCATTTTTTCCATAAACTCACAATTTAATCTTTCTAAAAACACCTATACATGAAAAAAGTAATTCACCAACGATAAAAGTTTTGGTTCATTTCGTTGCCCATATAATTTAAAATGCATGCTGAAACTCTTATGTACATACCTCTAATAGTTTTGGAGGTATCATGTAAACGATGATGAATTTTTATGAAAATTAAAGTTTAAGACAAATTTTAGCTGAACATTATGATTTGTTTAAAATTCCCCCGGATGATAGATTAGGCCTTCCTATGCCTAGAAAAGATAAGCTGTTTTCAAAAGAGAAAATCTGAACCACAAGGAATAATAACTTACCAATGTGATTGATAACCAATGTTTTTAACGTAGTCAGATACCTTAAAAAAAGTTTAAATGTCCAATTTTATATAGTAAATACAAAATTATACATTAAATACAAATGTCCAACATTTTACAGGAAATACAAATTCGGTGCTAGTTTAATTCATATGTTTTTAAAATAAACAAAATATTAAAGTAAAACGCAAATTTAGTTCTAACAGATGTTATATAATTATATTTCACAATATATTTATATATAATTACACAAATGCGGAAAGTTAGGCTAAATATATAATGGCAGATTAACTGGCCAAACCTGGCAGATTTCAACTTTTGAAGGTTTTAGCGTTTTTTGATGACAGCTTTTGCTATATATACAACAAGATATCTGCTTAAAACGTCTGAATAAAGTAAATTATTTCTCATATTATTATGAGGAATAAGTCGAAGAGGCCCAAATTTATAGTAATTATAAATCTTAAGATAATATTTTGATAGTGTTTCATGATGTGTATAAATACATAATAATACATGACATGATGTGTTAGTAGAACTTAGGGTTCCGATTCAATTTTCAAATGGTACAATGCATTACAATTAAATTTCTTCCAATAATATGTAACATTTAATAAAATCTAGTGATTAATTTATTAGGATGTTAATTTGTTAAGTATTATAATAATTACATTGCAAACATTGCACTATTGGTGAAGAAATTCTATTTTGAATTACATTCTGTAACGGTTATTTTATCATGATTACCTTTATAAACTGCTATACAAACTGCTAATTGGGATATATGAAAACGAAAAAAATTGGTTAATAACATTCTACATTGTTGGACACAGAACTTCAAAATTTGGCACATTGTTAATTTGTGCGCAGAAGACGGTCACTAAGATATTATTTTTCAAAAATTTTATAGATTATTAATCAAAATAAATATTAATCGAAATTTTTCATCAGCAATTTTTTTAAGCCTATTATTGCATAAAAACTCTATTTACACAGTTTTTAAAATAAAAAAAATGCTTTTTAGTGATATCATTTTTATTTCCGTAAATTTCAATAGATTTTTTTAAACTTTCTTATAATAACATGAATTAAAAGTTGGACATGAAATATTTTACTACAATTTTTTTTGTTTTAATTATTGGATTTATAATCATCATCACTGAGTAATCTAAAATCAATACAAAAAGATATTCTGACACTTCTTGGTTTAAAGTTCAATTTAATTCTATCAATTTTTTCCTAAAAAAATTGAAAAAATTAAATTAAGCATTTTAGAACTTAACACGTTAAAAAAAATAACATATTAAAACAAACTTCTCAAATAACAGTAAATTATATTAGAATCTTAAAAAATCATTAGACTGATAACTGTTCGTTCTATTGAATGATGTATCTATTTGTTTTTCTTCGATGGTCAGAAGTTGTATTACATACAAATATATGCGAGTAGTCGTTCAAAACAGCACAAAATATTAAATATAAAAACACAATTTATTCTTACGTTACTTGCCCATCAAATTTCACAGCTGTAAATGCGAATGGTTCAACTCGGCATACACACACACACGCAGACTGATGTATCGGTGTGCAAATACTTAACAAATCAATGAACTGAGATCTGTAATTTATATTATTTTAAATATATACGGATTTATTATAATCTCTTTTCACGGCCCAAATTAAATGTTACCGCTAGAATTATCTTTTAGCATTGAAAAAACTTTTTAATCCGGCATTGCATTTTTTTTTTCTTCTTTTTTTTTTTTTTGCATTTATGGGTCATTATTTATTTCAATGCAGTTTCAGTGATAAGTTTTAATTTAAATTTTAAATTTTCGTGAATATCAAGATAATATGTTACCATATATTTAAATCTAAACTGTTCGAAAAATAATATTTTATTTTATTTTAAGCACTCTGTTCATGTACATGAGAGTTTTTAACAACAACTTTAGTTGACATGACAGTCAAATTTCAGAAATTATTAACAGGATAATAACCTGCTTTGACGGATTGACCAGTATGAAAACTGAAAATTAAAGGTTTTGTAATGAAAAAGTACATATTTCCATTATTATACTTAAATTTATTTTAAAATATTTATTCTTTCATCCGTCAGTTTATTGATAATTTATGAAAAATCATTTTGTAATATTAATTTTATTTTAACAAATGATAAAATTAAAAAATGCATTTTATAAATAAATGCAAATAATTTAAATAAAAAATAAATTATGTAAAATTATTTGAAGATAGACGTTCTTAGAAAACAAATAAAGCAATTATTCATGATGCCAACTCTTTCTATGGATCTTTCATAATTCTATAAACATAGGCCTTCACAATTCTTTTCAATAAAACAGAAAATCAGCATATAAATAAACTTCGGGAAATAAGGCGGGGAATATTCCGGCACTTCAAAACATCTATTGTTTGTTTTAAGCCACTTTTGTAGAGAACGCGCTATGCTTTCAGCTGCTTTTATTCTTTTTTTAAAAAATCTCGATTTGATCCACTGCATCTCATTTAGTGATGAAAGAGTTTTGAAAAAATAAAAAAAGTCCAGTTCGTAAGACCAATTTCGAGTGATGACTATCAAGGTTTTAAAACATTAATCTTCGGTGAATTATGGTTAATGTTGTTTGTCATTTTTTTTTTTTTTTTTCGTCTCCCCTTGACTTTAACGCTGTTCCGTTTGAACCTACGCCAGCTTTTTCTATTTACTTTGTAAGCGGTTTAAAATATCAGACAGACAAAAACATAACGCCCGGTTTGAGAATATCCAGGTTTGAGCCATCATTATTATTTTGTTCACGAGCCATTTTTGAATGGAACATGGGCAAATTCTTTTTTAAATTAGGAGAATAAAAACAGATAATTATTAAAGAATAATTGTGTCTTCCATTCTTTTTACGAATGCAGTCATTTTAAACAACGAACTATTCTTAGTTCCAAAGTATTATTTATTTATTTATTGTAATTTAAATTTTTTTTGTTCGATAAGTAGGTTTAGCATTAATGATGAAATAAAAAGGCGGGAAAAAAAACCTAATTATGGAATGAAAAAAAAAAAACGGTTTAATAGGAATCTATTGTTATTTAAATTTAGAATC
>JAPMOQ010061688.1:1300887-1316824 GCA_026543055.1 Argiope trifasciata | reverse complement strand
TAAAATAAATAACAAAATGATGGATAATATGTATTTTGGTAAGTAAAAATGTACATCTCCAAGCGAATTTTTTGAAATTTTAATTTTAATTTTATTTAATAAGATATTAAGCTGGATTTGGCGCTTTTTCGTGATAATTTTCAAAAATATTATTACATCAAATCAAATTTTGTCATTTCAAAATTACAAATTTTTTTAACGATATTAATTTAATAGTAGTTCAAATTTATCCTGAATGCTGACAGTTAAATATTTTTTTTTGTCTAATTTTCAATTATAGATTACATAATTGTCCAGAAATTAGAAAACAGATTTTGTTCTTTTATTAAATACGCATTCACAGAAATTTCTTCCATTATTGAAAACTATGGGAAATGGTTTCTAATTAATATTTGTGTAGTTTGCAAGACGAATAAAAAAAAAGAAGAAAAAGAAGAAGAAAAAAAAAGATTACAGTATCGCGGAATTTAGACGATAGATGAAACGCTTTTAAACATAACTGCTTAATGACATAAACTGCTTTCTTTTAAGTAAACTTATGCACAAAATTAACAGAACATATATATATATATATATAAGAATTAAAACAACACTGTTTTAATGTTTTATATATGGCAGTTTAAAGGAATCAGGGGCATGGAATGTCATTCAAACGATTTAATTGAAATTAAATAATGATCGAAATCGTCGGTGAATCAGCTGATAGCCAAAGATCACTAGTAATAAATAAAAACGAATAAAAAATTGTTTTATTAAGCATTTTTATAAACAATTATGAATGAAATGGCTGCTTACATGTGCACTTGTATCCGCCAGCGTGCTGGTAGAAGGGTGGAGCATTTCCACGGTAATAAGAGGGTCCCGGGTTCCAGTCCCGGTTTGGACATGGTTTCTCTTCTTCTGCTTTCTATCACTGAGGCATAGGAGTGACGCGTCTTCCCCTTGATCTTGCAACCGGTTCGGCCGTGGTTGTAGTTCTTTTGTGTTCTATCTGTGAGGTGTGTGAATGTCCACCCCCCCCCCCTGTAAAAAGGGGCTGTGCAAGCGAATGTGACGCATGAAGTAGCTCAAGTGTACTCTTGGTCCTAGTTGGGGCTACTGAAAAAGCAGCAATTGCTGACTTAATCGCTGACTGTAAAGTGTCCATAAGTCACAACAACAAATTAACATTTTCTTGATTTTATTATTCACCTACATTAGCTTAAATTTTTATAAACGATGCAAGGACTACTTGAAATATAATAATTATAAAGGATTTTGAAAGTTGATTGACAGTTAAATTTAGTAATGGCATGGTTGCAATTTTTCAAAATCTACATTTCATCAAACACTTGATGATGATGTCGTGTCCGAGTTTCCACGGAAAGGGGGTGCAGTAGCTTCTGAGGGTAAAGACCCCTGAGCACCCAGAGGGAAGAAGTCTGACTTCTAGCTCAAATGAAGGTGACACACACATTCGCTTGCACAACCCCTTTTTACAGGGGGGCGCATTCATATATCTCACAGATAGAGCACAGAACAACCATGCCCGAACCGGGACTCGAACCCGGGACGCCAGATCACGGGGAAGACACGCTACCCCTAGGCCAGGACGACGGCAATCAAACACTTAATTATTATTTTTATTAACTAATAATTTACTAAAAATAAAATGAAACGGACAAAATTTAAGTCCTGTCCAAACATATCACATATTAATCTAGTGAACGGTACAGCAATTCCCAACCCAATGCATATTCTTTTATTAATTTGGAAACTCTCTTAAAAATGGATTACAGAATCAACCCATCACCTGCAATCTTTATTTATTTTTCAGAATGTATTTTGTTATTTATTTTCTTAAATAACAGCAAATTATTTATAGAAATATTTATTTTTAAATTTTAATTTCAGTAGCTGTTATCTCATATCTTTAGAATATAATTTCTACAGTTTCATGCCTCTGTGGATTTAAAAACTACAAATTTAGGATCACTGGTCTTATACGAACTATGGCGATAAGCTATTCCAATTTTAGCTGCTCTAACTCTGCCTCTATAAAAAGGGAAAAATACATTCAAAATTAGATTTAGGGGACGAAAATCAGCCTGTTCTATTCTTTCAGGCACGTGCAAAATGTAATCTAGAGCAAGGTTTATTCACTATACATTTCCATTGCAAAATATTTGAAAATTCCATTTCTCTTTTTTCAAAAAAATGAAAAGACACCTGGAATTAATTATTAAACTCTATTGTATTTTGGAATGTGTTTTACCTTTATTTATCAAAAATAAACATATAAACAAATGAGTAAATCTATTAAATTCTGAAACGAGTTTTAGTAAAATAAAATTAAAAAAAAATATTTATAAATGCCGTAGAAAATTTTTACTTGTTAATACGATTTCATTTCTCTCGAACAATTTTGCACCATATCTATTGAAAACACAGCTAGAATTAGAGACTAACTAAAATTTAAAAGATTTCATTTTTTTACTGAATTTTATTCAGTCGTTTATAATTTGTTCAATCAAAATGATATCGCTTCATGATTTTGTACACCAAATACTTTTTTTTTTCGCATACAGCCGACCACCCCGCCACCACTGAATGTAGCAATATCGACAGGATTTGTTGTGGTCGACTGCTGAATAAGTATTGTCCAACCTTACATTGACCGAACAGTCAAACTAAGATTCCTTTCGGGGTAGTAAATAGCTTTCTTCCTCCCCATCTGCACTCTCTCAAACAGTTGGAATGAAACTATCAATCTTTAACATCATATCCTTCAGGGTTTTCAGATTACCTGGTACCATCAGTACTGAACTTAAATCATTATTGACAATCTTCAGGTCCTTCCTTAACTCTGAGGTCTCCATACATTCCATTAAATAGTGGTAAGCCGTACCAATTTCTCCATAAATGCATTTATTTTCCTGCTTTCTTCCAAATCTTCGGAAATATGCAGGAAATCTCCCATATCCAGATATTATTTGGATTATAAGTGGATGGTATCTTCTTATTTTTGTACACCAGATACTGTAGAAAAAAGCAACTTTAGAATGTTGCTGCAATATTTTTGGAATATTAGCAATATTTGAAACAATGCAATTTAGAATTGCATCCATTGGATATTTGAACAAGTTTTCAAGGAAAGAAAATATAATTGTCTTAATAATAATGGTGCATTGGTAGGAAAAAAATACTTGTTTCAGAGGTTGGTTTTGCCTATATGTATTAACGTTCCGTTGTAGAGCAGCAATAGGGCAATTTTAGAATGGACCTCGTAATTTTGAACCTCGGTCAGGTGACAAGGACGACAAATGAGCTGGCACTCCCTCACCATACACGAGAGGTTTGTTTCAAAAAACACACTTCTTAAATCATGTGATTATATATGTAAGAATTTTATTTCGAGAAGAAAGTGTTACGTCATCACTTTAAACTAGAAAAAAATCAACGATTTTGTTAATTTTTTAAAAGTTATATTAACAGAAGTCAGCAATATAAGTCTTTTTTTAGCAGTATGCTGATCATAGACGTGTTAAAGAAATTTGGTTATTATATGATATATATTATATATATTTGGTATATATATTGGTATTTGATATATATTTTAAATATTTTGTTATTATATCTAAAAATATTAATTTTGTTCCGTTTTATAAATGTGCTTTATTATTTAATAGACTTTTATCACTAAGAATGAATTGTTTTGAATTTCGAGGAGAAAAATTAATAAACGTAATATATATTTTTTAATTCTTCAACTACTTTTCGTGCGATTTCTGTAAGGATTACGAAGCGCTGTGGATGCTAGTCTTATAAAGCACCATCCGGATAAAATATTAGTGATTTTATATTGTTTTATTAATGAAATGCGATGAAGAGGCGAAGAAATAAGGCCATATTTATTAAATTATTAATGACGAAGAGAAGAGAGTTAATTATATTATGCTTCAAAAGTCTAATCATGCTACGCCACTGATTAGCCGACATGAAATATATCAATAAAAGTAATTAGAGATTACCTAGCTTTTAAAATAAGAAGATACCATCCACTTATAATCCAAATAATATCTGGACATGGAGGATTTACTGCATACTTCCAAATATCTGGAAGAGCGCAGGAAAATAAAAGCATTTGTGGGGAATTGGGTACAGTTTACTACTATTTAATGGAATCTATGGAGATCTGAGTTAAGGAAGGACCTGAAGATTGACAATAATGATTTGTACTGATGGTACCAGGTAATCTCAAAACGCTGAAGGATATGATGTTAAAGATTGATAGTTTCATTCCAACTGTTTGAGAGTGTGCAGATGGGGAGAAAGACAGCTATTTACTACTCCGAAAGGAATGTTAGTTTGACTGTTCGGTCAATGTAAGGTTGGACAATACTTATTCAGCAGTCGACCACAACAAATTAGGTCGATACTGCTATGTTCAGTGGTGGCGGGGTGGTTGGCTGTATGCAAGAAGAAGAGATTACTTAGCAAGCATCCTGGCATAAGGGTAGCGTGTCTTCCCCGCGATTTGGGTGTCCTGATTTCGATTCCTGGTTGTTCTATCTCTGTTCTATCTGCGAAATGCGTGAACGTGCCCTCCTGTAAAAAGGGGTTTTGCAAGCGAATGAGTGATGCGTGAGTGGCAAAGTCATACTTTTGACCCTTGCTACTAAAACAAGAGACGCACTCTATCGGCCTAAATCGCTATCTTCGTAACAGCGGGCTTGCCCAATGGTAAACGTCATAAGAAACAACAGCAGAGATTACCAATCATAATCTTTAAGCCTATCCGATATATTACTTAATATCCTTTTTAAAAATACATTTTAAGTCCTTAATACATTTTAAAGATCTTTATTAACAAATTAAAACAGCGAGACTAGTCTCCTCAAAACTATCTCGCATACTCTCTAATAAACTTGATGTCAAAGAAAGCCGTTAGCGTACAATAGTTACGAAATAGTAACTTTGGCCGGGAGCGAATTTAATATTTTTACTGAAACTATCTCTGACATGCCTTTAATAGCATTCAAAGATCAAATTTGTGATTTAATTCCGTTTTTTAAACGATTTTCTCAACAATTGACAGATGTCTACACAATTAGATGTGTTCCGAATCTTATATATCTAGTTCTCTTCATTTTGCTAAAAGTATTCTAAAAGTTGGACGTTTTTTGAACAGATTTTACCCAAAATTAGAAAGAAATTTAAAATTTAGTGTAAAGATATATAGTACACCATCTAGACTAGCTCCCAAGCGTTTTTGTGTCGTCTTTATCGCAGAGAGATTAACAAACGTTTTTCAAAAATGTGTTTTTGGAACTCATGAGTCTAAAAACGTAAGAGATTCGTCAAAACACCGAATTCGAATGTTTTCAAGACGAATATTTTTTATCTACAGTTCGTATATGAGAAAATAAAAAAAATAATTTTTAAAAAATGAAAAGAAAAAAAGTGAAATTTACTTTGATACAGCCAAAAAACATGAAAATATTTTCATAAATGATGAAACATAAGTTTATTTTGATTAAAAAATGATAAGTAATTTAACAAGTTCTGCATGAAAAAAAGTTTAAAAAAAAATTAATGAAAATGCGACAACTAAATTTGCACCAACAAAAGTTTTTAATTTAATTTATTTTTATTTTTGAGATGGCTTAAAAATTCTTTATTGTGTTACAATATTATCAAAAAAAAAGCAAAAAGTTTGTTTGAGTTTTAATTCTCTAATATTACGGAATAAAAAAAAAGACCTTTTCCGACAACAATTATTTGGAGTGTACACACTTCCCTACTTCTCAAAGTATATTTGAGACAAATTTTACAATTAAAATCGAACAGTCGTAGCCTGTAGAGCGCCATTAGTAACTATTAGTGAAAAAGATTATTCATTTGCTATTAGTAAAAAAGATTATTTTCATCAAATTAATTGTTTCTGTTAATACAAGAACATCTTACAAAAATTTCGTATTCGATTTTAATTCATACAATTTTTATTTATATCAATATCAAATATACTGTTATCTTATATATAGTATTGGTTTATATCAACACTGCATCAGTCATTCGTAAATGGCAGCTACTTTCTTTTTATCCCAACAAAACGAATTTGGATGAACAGGTGATATGCAGATTTATGTATTCTCATGGCAAACGTCACTGCGACCGGAAACTATAAGGATAAGAACTGTGGGAGGAAATTTTCTCATGGCCAAAGATTTTCTTTGATAAGAAAATGAAGTGGAGTCACACATAGAGAGACAGAGAAAAAAAAAAAAAAAAACCCTGGGAAAGCCATAAAAGTTTAAAAGAAAATAAACACGTCATAAGACAGTCCAAGACTGAGTGCAGAAAAGAGTGGTTAAGAAAGACACAAACTACATTTTTTTAAAGACTTTTTCTACTTGCACTCTGTTTGTGGAGAGAAAAACAATTTTTTGTCACCCTTTTTGTAATTCTTTCCTATCTCAATTACAAAATTTTAGAAAATAAATAATTTATTAAAAAAAACAGCTATTAAAAATATTTTTTTTACGTTAATGCCCATGCTTCTGTGAATGAATAATTTTCTTTCTCAGTATTGAAAAAATGCAGAAAAAAGTATGTGTGTATAGATATATAAAATAATTAAAAATACAATGGTTAATTTTTAAAATGCAATGGTTAAATAAATTATTAATTAATTAAATTATAAAATTTAATTAATTAAATTAATAATCAATTAAATTTAAAAAAATTAATTAATTAAATTAATAATAAATTAAATTAAAAATTAATGATCAATTAAATACAATGATTGATTTAAAAAATTTTTAAACTTGTTTGAATCCGAAATAATTTTTAGTTTCGTTTCCGTAATTAGTGTCGCTTTTGTTTCGTTTACATAATTTTATTAATTATATTAATTTAGATTTTTTTCATTAATTGGTTCTATTTCATTTACTTTTCATTTTGTGAACTTTTAGCGTTTCATTCCGAATTAAATTTTAATTTCGATTTCGACCTAATTAGTTTCATTTCAATTTTTGTTGACCAGGAAATAGGTTTTAATTATTTTAATGCTCTTATGGTTGTGTGTATATATATATATATATATGTAATAAAAGCAAGATTCAAAAACAAAACTGTATAATTAATTTATCAATTGCCGATATTCTTTCTTAATCAAAAGATGAATGCTTGTGGACAGGACCTGTGCTGCCATCTGTTAACACAATTATCAACCTTTCCACTTTCACTGAGCCATTGACCGAGTCGCGCTAAGTACTCGTACCAGAGACGGCCTGAATGGAAGTTCGTGGAACAGCACAGCAACACGGCACTTATTTACTTTATTCTGCATTACGGCGTGCGATATTTATCGGCTGTCTCCTCCCACTTTGTAATTACAAAAGAAAAGAGAAAAAAAAGGAGAATAAAAGAAAAACAAGAACAACAAAAAGAAAAAAAAAGAAAAAAGACAGAGAAAGAAAGATAGAGATAAGAGAAACGTGCTTTGAGAACAGAATAGGCATCCTGTCAAAAGATCAGCTGCAATAATAATAACAAAAAAAAAAAAAAAATCAAAATATAGCGCAGCGAAGTTCAAAGGACGCTACAGGTACTCGTATTGTAAATGATGGGCGAAGGCCGCTCTTTTGTAAAGCTGGGGCATAATTTGGGCGTTCAGCTACAGTTCCTCGCCTATTTAAAGCTAAGAAAGCATTCGTACAATTGAAATTATTAATTATGTATTCTGAATGGGTTTCATGAAAATTTCATAAATTAGAAACAAGGTGGAACTTGTATGTTTGGCTCATATAAAAAAATTAAGCTCACCATTGTCCATTGCTTTTATGATAATATATATTTCAATACAACCGCGAACTAACTCTCAAAAATACCAAACTAATTCAAAGAAATAATTCTTTATATTTTTAAAATAGATAACATTTATTAAGACACTTTTAATTTTAAACAATCAAAAATCCTTTATTAATGACAAAAATCTGGAAACTCGAAAACAGCAAAAATAAGCATTTCATTATGAAACTTTTTTATCTCTGGACATAAAGTCTATGTATGTTGTCATTATAAGAATAGTTTTTTTAAAAATATTTCTATTAGATTGGAAAAAGTAAGAAATGTACATCATTTCATCATGTAACATCATTTCATTCCATGTTAAAATAACTGCAATGAATAAACAAACAATAACCTCGAATATTTGTGTTTTTCGAGTTCAGAATTAATTACTTCCTATTCTAACTAATTCTAATTCTCTGATTCTTTGAATTCTAATTGGTGCAGTATGGCCTTTTATGGTTCTTGTGCCAATAAAATCAACAATCCAATCAAATTCAGTACGTTTTGAATTTCATTTCTAATACGAAAAGTTTTGAATTTTTTTTGTGAATCATGAATTTTTTTTTTTCTGCATCATTATGTTGACAGTCACGTATTTTATCTTACGGTATACAACATTCATGATGGTAAATCCCATATAATATTCTATAGGGTAGACCGCTGGACTATACTTATGATATTGGCAAATAGTGACTTCTTGGACAATGGGTATCTATTGTCCAAGAAGGGCAATAGATTGAATAATAGATACCTATGGTTCAAAAAAGTTTCTTAATCAAAAATAAAGCGTAACATTATTTCCTTAATAACTTTAGAGCATTCTATCAAGCAAAACCATTTTTACATTAATTTTAAACTAAGAATTAAACTTGTCAAAGAATCCGTAATTTTTTTCCGTACAAATTTTTCTCTAATTTTAATATTGCATAAAAATGCATATATGCATTTAATAATAATAATAATTTTTAATGCATAATTAATTTACAAATGCATTTAATATTGCATATAAAGTGAATTTTGCATAAATAATTTCGCTGTTTCAGAAAAGGAATTTATACCCACGCGCTTTTTGTTCACATTAAACACATTCCTTTTGCTCGCGTTATCATTTCTATGCAATTATGAGTAAAACTTTATAAGCGTTTGCGATGTTGGATCGAACGATAAAGACACATTAAACAGCAAATAAAGAATTTTAAAAGCATTAGACTCTCAAACAGGGGATCTTCGGAATAATTGAATCCTGAATTCAAATTCTGCTACCAAACAAGTGCAATTTATAAACAAAGATAGGCATCTAACTAGAGTGAATTACTTCTTTTGATTTCAGTACTAAGCTTGAAGAGTGAGCTACTGCTTTTGATTTCAGTACTAAGTTTGAAGTTTTTTTAACGGTTTTATCGGCAATTGTCCAGAGGAGGGGGAGGAGGAGGTGTTTAATGAAATTAATGCAAAAAGCTGAATAATGGGAAACGGCGCTTTATGTCGCAAAAAAAACAAAAAAACAAAAAAACAAAAAAACACTGCTGAAATGTACACAAAAAACAGGCCAACTATAAATTAGCGTAGTAATTAAAACAAAAGCAGGCAGAAAATCGCTATTTGGGAACTGCTATAACGTTTAAAACGTACAATTATAAAGTTTATAAAATCAACTCCAGAGAGAAAATCGACTTTTCACCTTTTGTAATTTTAAACAGCGTATGAAATTTTCTGAAAAGATTCATCAATTTCAGCTCCCAATAGTTGTCCCCATAATTCTTGTGCATTTCAGAACTTTCATTTTCGTCGCCTACTTTGTGGATCAATGATTTGGCATTCATTAAGAATATCTGTATAGCTGTCATTTTCACAATGTTGTTAACATATCTGGGACGCAATTGTAAACAGATTTTTAACGTTGTTTTGTTGAACAAAGTAATTATTTTATTCATTTTTACCAAACCCTTTTATTTAATTTGACTTGTTTCAAGTTTGTAAAAGCTGGAATTTTATAATTTGATTTTTAATCACTTTTTGATACTCTGAGGGTTTTAAACTTACAATATACTTGTACGTTCTTTATTGTAATGCATTTGCTTAATGTTTTAAGAACATAAGGTAAATTATGAATTGAAATAAAATATGAAGTTTGTATCAGTGGTGTTACTTGAAGTTGAAATTGAGAAATAATAGATAAAGAATAATCCTTAATTAGTGGCGTGCGGCCTGTAAGATCGCTAGCGATAGACTTTCGATCACCCCTATTCTATTTTTAGCTTATTTCAATGGATTAACTCTGTAGCTTCCTGTTCTGTGATCTTCAACACACGTAAACTTTTTCAATCGCTTTCAGTGGATGCTTTTCAAATTAAATCAGTTATTCTTTAAACGCGGTCTCTAAGACCGCATACTCCTGTTAATGTCCCAGCGATAAATAAGGCTTAGCAGATGGCGCTAAAACTTGAGCCCCGAAATATCACTCAGTTTACTGATCCTATTATGAAGCAGTACTCCAGACTCTTTTAAATGAAGCAGAAAGCAATTTTAGTGATAAGGATAATTGTACAGAAGAGTTTTTCGAAGAACGTATTTAACTGATTTTGATACGTATGCTCAAACATAATTAATTTTTCTAGTAATAATATATTTTGAAAAATTTATAAAATATATTAATATACCAAGAGAAATGTAAATAGAATTTATAGGTTGAGTTTTATACTAATTCTTAACTTTTATGCTTAAAATGCCCTCGAAAACCGCGCTATGAAAGTCACACAAACCGACAAAAAAAAGGGTCAATTTAATTTTACTCATAGTCAATCTTTTTATTTTTCAAATAATTAGTGAATTTTACATTATGTTGTTTTCTATATACCTTAGTACACTGGAAAAACATATGATTTAAAAGGTATAAAGTAATATTGTTTTTCAAAGAGGTTTATTTGCTGTAACATGTAATTAGAGAAGAAAGTAAATGTTCCAATGCATTTACTCTTTTCAATGATAACAATATTTTGAAATTTTTTTAACATATTTATATATCAAGAAAAATACCTACAAAATTTATTGGCAGATTTTCATATGAATACATTCATTAGAAAATTTAAGTGTAAATGAAATGCGGTATTGTAAACCGCACCACCCCAGTTAAGTCCTAAAATTTCACATCCCCAGTTAAGGGTTAAAAAGTTGCTTTATCTGCCGGTTGAATTAAAAAAACAATCCCGTAAAATTTTAATTTATACTTATAATAAAGCTCAATGTGTGTGTGTGTGTGTGTGTGTTGGCGCTGTACAGGCCAGACCGTAGGAACTATAGCTACCAAATTTGGTACATGTATATCTTGGAGGTCGGGAATGTACCTTTGTTTACTCACCTCGGAGCCCTTTTTTCGAATTTTTAATTAGAATTTGTATTAATTAATTGTGCGAAATTTCGACGTTTTCCCGCTATAATTTCCGAAAATACTATCGCACAAAGATGAATTTTACATCAAATTAAAGATTAAAAAATTAGCTTTCTAATGGTACCAGTATTTTAACATATAACTTAAGACGCCTGCTATTTTTAACGAATTTTTAAAGAAATATTTCAACTATATTTTTTAAAAATATATTTCAAACAAAACAATAAAATTTTACTACAAACGAAAAATGATAAACGAGTAAAGGGGAAAAAATAGCTTTTATTAAAGTGTTGCCATCATATTGACAGAAGTCTGGTTATGTACCTGCATAAGGTACATAACCAGAAAATAAAAGATTTAAAACTTGGAACAATCTCTAAAAATATTTAGGAAATAGAATAATTATCACAAGTGAGAAAATTCAGAACCTATCTAATCTTGATCATAACGGGTGTAATTTGAATTAAATTCCTATTTATATAACTTGAATATTTCAAAACTGAATTTTGAATTCAGCACTATGTACATTATCAAATTAGAAAATTTTCGTAAGTCATATTTTGCTGACAGAAAGTTTGAGAAGAATGAATTGTATCAGTATTTTTAATAACTGCACAGATCTGAATTACAATTCTCAATTTTGGATGGGAATATGTTTTATATGAATTGAATTACAGTTAATATAAAATTACAATCAGCATAATTTTGTAGGTAACTTTTTAATAAAGCATAATCTTTTAGCATTTGGATTAATAAATCATAACTTCTTGCAGGCTCTTCACAGTGTATAAAACAAAGGTGCATTTTAATTTCTTTTCTTGGTTTAGAAGAGAATAGCTTTCTCATATTAGATTTCACATTCCTCATCCAATTTCCATTTGTAGTTTGTCTCAAAACAGATCTCATTTGAGAAGAATTGGTTTCAAACTGGGAAATTAATTATTATTGGCTTTAAAACCCCAAAGAAAGTTTATATATAAAAACATAAGCAAAATAATAATCTTATTTTGTTATGAAAGTTTGTAAACTATCAGATAATTTTTTTATAATGTAAATAGTAAATTGCCAAAATAATTGCTTATTTTCAAAAATAAATTATACTCTATGTGGATCATCTAATCATACAAAATACATGCAATTATTTAAAAAATTGCTTTTTCATATTTATAGTTATATTCGTGTTAAAAAAAATTGTTGATTAAATGCATTCATTGTTATCCACATGCTTGAGACTTCAATTAGTCCAGAAAAATGTAAATTATACATTCTTTTTAAATTGAAGAATGAACAATTAAAAAGTAAGGCTGAACTATTCATTTAATATAACGGTGAACTCGTGGAAATATTCTAAAAAGCAAATATTTAAAGGAATTAGACACAAATATTTTCACTAACAATAACTTAACTAACTTGTATGCTTTATTTAAATCAATAAATGTCACATAACATTAAATAAATAATCAAATTTTCAGAAAAAATTACGAACCCAAAACCCAAAATTCCACTCAAGACTATAACAAAAATTATTTTATTATTTATTCTTCATAACAATTTACAAGTGCTATATTTGGAATTCTACAGTACAATATACAACAAAATGAATGAGCAATGGAAGGCATTAATGGTGGAAACTATTTTATCTTGCTGTTTCAAGCAAGAAATTACGACAATCAGCAATATTAAGTAAAATAGTAATTTTTTTTCCCAAGTAAGTGCACAAAAGTTATTAAAATTGGTCCCAATTTTCGAATCTTTTCAGAAAAAAATATTAATATGGAAAAATGCAAACATTTTTGGCAGTATATATAGATATATATATATATATAAAACATGAAAGACTTGAGTGCACACAACATATTAAACATGTCAGTTTGAAAATTAAATATACCTACTCTTCATACTTATTTAATTACAAATAAACTTTGGATATATTCTTATTTAAAAAGTTAAATGGACGGAAATTATTTAACAATAACTGTATTTAATATTAAAAAATTTATAAGAAAAATATTTCTCTTTATTGCTATTAAAATGTAAACACTAATGAATTATTTGAAGTTTCACATTCAATCACAAAATAGTCATTACACAGTATGTAAAGTAGGCACATTTGTGAAAGGCAATAAGGTGAAATGCAATATGTTTTTTAAAAAATATATATTTAAGTGCATACAGATTTGCTAATTCACCAATTCAAAATCTAAAAGTGACAAATGCACTACACATTCTGAAAAGACAATCACATTTTAGAAATCATAAGTGCGATATTTTTACAACCTAATTATATGGCAAGTACAATAACATAAAAATTAGAGCATGATTACAATAGTGAATAAATGCAAAATTTGAAGGTTGGTGCTTTAATAGAAAAAAAGTAAAAATGCTTCATTTTAATATCATTTCATTTATCTAAATTCATGACATGAAGTTAAGAACTGTTAGATATCTTCTAAGGTAAATGTTAGAATAGAAGAATGTAAATGCATCAGTGCATAACTATAAACTTGATAAAGTAGTGAGCAGTAAATATCAAAATATATTTATATATATTTCAGTGCATCTAATTTAAGTTTCAAAGTCAAAAATATATAGTCCACATAATATTCAGTTATATGTCTTATATCTAGAAATATTTATTATTTATGCAGCTACAGATGTTGAAAATTATGAAATTATGCCACAACTCATTGTAAGGCAAGGTAATTTATCACATATTTTTTCCAGAATGATATGAAAGGACTAAAAAAAGCATTATTGCTGCAAAAATGTACACAAGTACTCAAAATTGTTTTTAATTTATATAACATGCGTATTTAAAAAAATGATAAATAATAATAATAAAAATTTACATTTAAAAAATACTGTTATGCATAAAATGTCAGAGGTATCATATTTGGTCCAAAATACATTTAAACTTGAATCAAGTTCATACTATTTGTAATATATTTATCTTAAAACAGTGTACACATTAATCGCTTCTGATCAAATGCACTAAGATTGTATAAGGAAATATAAATAAGTAATTACAGAAAACAATACTTTGCAGAAATATTCATCAAATACAAGTTTCTAAATGTAGTCAGAGCAAAAAGCTTTTTCTTTTCTTTCATGAAATAAAAATGGGAATGAAGAATATACAAGCAAGTTTCATGAGATTCTGTCAAATGCTAGCAGCTAAATCATTAAAACAAACAAGTATGGCAATAAAATGACCTGTATAATTGAGGCTGATTATTACAATTTGTGACTAGAAGGAATTATTCTTTCCTGGTGTTCATGACCGCTTTTCCAATCTAGAAAAAAGTGAAAAGGTAATCTTTAAAAATACGTAAAAGAAATTTAATACTTTGGTTAGGTTTAGGTTTTTAAATTTACATCCTATTTTGAAAAATAGGATTGTTTTTTAAATTTTGAAATCAAGATTCCAGCAAACTTATACCAATATGTTTCCTTTAAATTTTCACAATAAAACATGAGCCATAACACAATGCTCATAGTGAAAACTAATCTAAAGAAGGTAGAAATCAGTAGAAAACACTCTGAAATCATTTATTTTTAAATTAGAGGATTTCTATAGATCAGGCTCTTTTGATGCAAAATCTGTGGCTCTTTTGATGTAAAATTGTGGCTCTCCAGCTCCATAAGAGAAATCAATAATTTATTATCAAAATCTTTAAAAAATAAGAAAATATATTGTTAACCACCTAATCTCTTAACAGCGTCTATTAACATAATTGTTAATTACAAATAGTTATGATTAACATGAGATAAATCTGAACCATTGTTTTGTTCTGCATTTAGTGATAACATTTTATCTGTTGATAATGTTTAGATAGTTAAGCAGATCCATTGACTAGTACTAAATTCACACATTGCTTTAACAAGGTTCTATTTAAAAGTATTTCCCCCTTCTTTCCTTTTAACACTTTTCAGATTTATTAAAATTCAAAATTAATAACTTTATTTCAGAAATATAGTTAAATATCTGAAATATATACAAGGACATTTATGAAATGAGCATTTAATGAAAATGAATAAAAAAGATAAATAGAAATGAAAATAAATACCAAATTATTACAAATTAATATTTAAAATTAATTCTCAGCATTTAATACACCATTTGAATTATTTCATAGTAACAACAAATTTAACATGAAAAAAAGAAGGGGGAAAAAAAACTTACCGACAAAAAACCATTTTAATTAAACCTCCTGTTCTTCTTAAAATTTCAATTACTTCTGTTGCAGATTTATTTAAAAGGCATTCTCTGTTTATCTAAAAAGAAAACAAATGTTAGGATTCACAAAATCATTACTAAATGATATTTTTTAATACCTTTTCAAAACTTCAATCAATTATTTAAATAATTTATCATAAAAAAAGTCTAACAACAGCTGGTATCTCATCCTGATATATCTAAAATAAACTAATGAAAATTAAGTCACTTTAAGGCATAAGCAATGAGTCAACCCTACTATCTCATAATTATGCTATTTAAATTGTTGTAAGAAAAGTGAACAATAAAGTAGAATTGAAGTATTTTATTCAGGTGAATAAACTGAAACTTGTGTAAAATTTAATCATCATTTGGAAAAAATACCGATAAGAAAAAATGAGAAGGGAAAAAAAATGGTACCAAAGATAAAATACCAATTTTTATCAACATTTGATTTTAACAAAATTATTTTGATATATATATATATATATATATATATA
>JAPMOQ010061688.1:1275342-1300487 GCA_026543055.1 Argiope trifasciata | reverse complement strand
AGACTTATTTTCCTTTTCCAAAGCCCTTAAATGTGGTATCAAGTTGTTGTGCATGTGGTTAATCCCATGTATTCTAACAAAAATGAAGATATATCAAATGCAACTTACTATGCGAATTAAACGATCTCCAACTTTAATTCTTCCATCTTTGTCAGCCAAACTACCAGGATACACTGCTTTTACTTCTGCAGCTTTTGGCAATATATTTCTAGGAGAATCTGGTGACTCTGGAGGTGCATCACATAAACTGAAACCCAAACGACCATGCCAACCTCTATCCAACTCCACATCAAAAGTTTTTACCTATTTGTAATATCCAATATTAAATTATTACTGGATAAAACTGATGCTTCATCATTTTGATAGGATAGAAAACTGAATTAAAAAAATTTTGTTTAATAATTTATTATCAAGCATGTCGAGCTATTGAAACGATAGACTTTTCACATTTTGGAATTCAACTTTTAGTTAATCCATCAAAACTTGATACATAAAAAAAAATTGTTGTGTGCTTTTACAGTCCTTGTTTATTGAAAATTTATTTTCCTAGTACTTTGATGGAAAATATTTAAATAACAATTTAATGAAATATTGAAGAAAAAAAAGAGGTTCACATATTTTAAAATCATTTATAATTATTATGTCCAATTAAAAGGTTAAAAAAAAAGGAGAAGATTCATAGTAAAGAAGAAAATCTGTAATAAACCAATTTTTCAGATATTACAAGAGAAGGAATAATAAAATGCATTCAATAAATTAAAGTACCAATAACAAATAGTTATTTTGCATATTTTTTTAGTGAAAATAACACTAAAATAATATTACCTATTTCCCACCCGCCGCCAAAAATTACTTATTTTGCATTTAATTTTAATGGAATATCTGGTACTGAAAGTAGATAAAAAAGGTCTCCCTATATCCAAGCTAATGCCGTTATGTTGAAATAAATTTTTTTAAAAAGATACAAAATACAGTGAAAAGTTATTTTAAAAAGAAAACTAAATATGAAATAAAATCATGGGATATTGCTAAAAAACTTTAAAAAATTGCTGTATTATTACTTCTAGGACACATCATATCATGCAGGGTTCAAGTAAGTTATTGGTTCAAGGTTACTTAAAATTTTAATATGTTGCCTTCATTTTAATTATGGAAGTTTTTACTTAAGTAAACCTTAAGTAAAAACATACTTAAGGTTTGTAACTAAAAGACAATTCCTTACTATTATATAAACACATATTTAGTATTATATACACACATACATAACATTTTAAGTATTGTATCAGTTTAAAAAATATTTAAATAGTGATAATCAGAGATTTCTGAATGATGCATACAATATAAATTAGCTTCAAAATCAATGATAAAGTGAGTGGTTGCACTCTGAAATTAACCACAGTAGGATGTATGATTTACTTCTTTTATTACAATATAGAAAGAGTTACAGTTAAAGAAATATGTGAATGCTAGCAAGACTATTTTGAATACAACATAATTTGGATTATGAGTATGTACAAATTTTATTACACTAATTACATTACAGAATTATTTTAATTAAAACGTAAAGTTGAACAGAATTTTTTTTTTTTTTAAATAATGCTTGGATTTTATTATGCATACAATGCAGAGGCAGAAGCTGATCAGCAAAATTCTATTTGGAAAGATACAAATATTTATAAAATTGTAAGTTTTAATAAGAACTGATTTTTTTCTTTTTGATTCTCAATATTTTTACTGAAACTCAAATTTCAAATTATTGTTCTCATAATGCAACAAAATTATTTCGCCATATATTTGCTATTACAATCCTAGTAGTGCAAAAAGAATGCGTGTCTTATATTTTAACATAAAATAACAAACTTGATCCTTGTGATTTTTGAAATTTAAGATGCTATGGAAGTTATTGATAAATGCAAATTTACATAATAAATATTTAGAATTAGTGAATATCAGTTCTATGCCTGTTCCAAAAATATAACTTTTTTTGAAAGCTTACCCAATACTCTGAACAGCTTGTTGTCCTTGGAAATGGTACTGGTTTTTCATCATCTGATGTGGATTCAACAGAGGTTTCATTCTCAAGACTGATTATAGAAGTAGAACATTTATCAAGACTGATATTAGGATTATCAGTCTCATCAGTATGAGGCAAAGTACTTCCTCTCCATTTCAACAAATTTTTCCCAGCCTTTTCAGATGAGCTGTCATTTTGGACTTCATCATTTTTATTTTTGGAATCAGCATTGGAGCACATGACACTGGACTGCCTATGAAAACTTTCATCATCAGTATATGCAGGATATCTTTTGCGATCAGATGAATTCAACATATCCAGGGATTTTGGTCTTTGATTCCTTTGAAGTCCAATGCCTTCCAAACTCAAATCATCAACTGAATCACAAGGTTCAACCAATTCTTGAATAACATGTTCTTGACTGCTGGATGAATTAGAACTGTCAGAGCTTTCAGAGGAGGAATTGCTTGGTGCATTTGATATTCTACCAAGTTTTCTCTTTAATTTTCTTGATGGAATCCCATTTTCTTCAGAATTCTTCTTCTGCTTTAAGCGGTCATTTATTAATCCCACTGCTTCCCATCGCAATGGTTTTGTTATAGAATAATCTTCATCAATGCATCCAGGAGTTAGTGGAGGTTCTGTACGAAACAAAGTTAGTGTGACAGAGTTTGGTGTGTTGCGCATAAACTCAATTGCTTCTGCATGAGACATTGAGGACATATCAGTACCATTAACCTAAGAATAAAAATTTGATTTTCATGAATACAATGAAATATATTGTGAATTGAACATTCCTACAGAACAAATGAGAAGAAATTAATTAAATTTCATAATATTTACAAATTGAAATTTGAAATCATTTTCAAAATTATTATAAACTTTAGCAGATTATAGATTTAAAAAAAAATGCATTATTCATTTATAAACTCTACAAGGTGTAATTCGTTTTCACACTTAACTGCAAAATATAGGAAATGACGAGAACTACATAACATTAAATAAATGAATGATTTTTTGGATTAACATAAATTTTATATGCTTCCTTCAGTAAAAATGCATTTGCTGTTTTCAAATCAGTTTAAAAAATAAAGAAATCTGCAAATAAATACAGTAACTGTAAGCAAATAACATTTCACTGAAAAAATAATTTGCATTTGAGTCTGAAAACCAAAATTTGGGCATCTAATTTGATCCAGCATTTAATTTTATTTAGATACATTAGAACTAAAGTACAAATGGGAGAAAAATTGTTTAAAGCTTTTCTGTGGAAGTTTTCTAAATTAATTTTACAGGTTCAAAATAAATTTATTACAAATGGCAAAATCAGTTCAAGTGTTGAATCAAGGTTTTCCAAACGGGAACTTTTCGATTGAAAATGAAATTTATTTATTCAAACGAATGCTCTAATGACATTTACTTTAAGCATTTCATGAGTCTTTTCAATTCATAAAAATATTTGAGTTTTAAAAGATGAAAATAAAAATGAATGAATACTTTTTATATACTCTTGCAGTGGTGGGTATTGGCATGTACATGGAAGAACATTATATTGAAATTTGCAATCTTTTAACTAATTTTATGTAGATTAAAGCAAATTCTATGTGTTACTTCTGTTTAATTGTATAGTTATACAGCTATACTTAATTCAATGACTTGCAAAAAAAGTTGCAAAATATTATTTGAAATGCTCTAAGAAGGCTTACTGTGTCACTCAAGACTACATTCAATGAAAAGATAAAAGATGTTAAAATCAAGAAACAGGCGTCAATCAGAATTGCTTACAGAATAAATCAATATAATTTATCAATGAAAATAGTTGACCATATCATCTAAAATTATAAATTTCTGAAATTTTTTTTGAATTATTTTTACTTTTAATAGATTTATTTCATTTCTGTACAATTTTTCTTTATTTTCAATGATTTTTTAGATTTAATTAATGTGCAATATGTTACAATCTTTTTAATGTTAAGATGAAATGCGAAGCAATTCACCAATACATTCTCAAGCACTTTTACCAATGTTAAAAGTTGAGATTAAAAAATTGCTCTCTTTGAATAAACTCCGAAACAGTACTTCCACTATTGTTTTTATTTCACATTGCATTTGTACCCACAATAATTTGTCTTGAAATTTTTTTATTTAATGGAATCTGTTATAAGAGGTTGATTTAATTCATCACATTTTTCAGTTACAAAAATAATTCAAAATTTAAAAATAAATCTGAAGCAATTATTTAACAACCTAAAAGTCTGTCTAGGCTGATCATCAAAAAATGATTGTTACACAAAAATTCAGCGATTAATTTTTATTTTTATCAGACTGAAATATATCACTACATGCTTCATAGATACATATTTCAGAATATTACAAATTGAATCCTCACATGAAATAGTCACAAACAATGCAAATAAAATTTGATGCATACAAAACAAAAGAAATAAATATAATGAATATAAGCAATGTCATTTTTACCTTTACTATTTTATCACCGGGTTGTATTCTTCCATCAGACATGGCAGGTTCTCTTACAAGCGCTTTCACATAAATTCCTTCATCTGAACCTCCAAGTAGTCCCTCCTTTTTTGAGATGGTAAATCCTAAGCTACCTCCCCTTTTCACGAGGGTGACTTCGAATTCCTATGAAAATTTTATGCTTTAATGTTCAGTCAAGATAATAAAAGTTCAGTATAACCAGAGATAAAAGCAGGTAATTACAGAGCTCCAGAGTGAATATAAAGTTCTGAAAAATATGACCAATTTAAAATACAGTAGCATAAACCACTTCAGGTTAAATTCTGTGAAAGAATCCATTTTTTCCCCTTCTATTTTTCTTTTCTTTCTTAAAAGTTACAGTGTTTAGTGAAGAAATAGTTTTTTAACTGCACAATAACAATTAATAGTAAAAAACACATAGCAGTTATTTCAATCTATTAATTATGTTCACTAATGACACACAATTGACAAATATTATTGCTTTCTTTCCCTTCAGATATTGAAAAAAGAAGCAAACATGATAAATTTTTACATATTCTTTAGCTTTTCTTCATGGAATCTAAGAAATATGCATCTTAGTATTTATCTTAGCATGAAATTAAAGCTCTTCTGTTTTAAAATTCATGTTTAAAGTTTGTTATGGATCATGTAAGATTTTTAATTTTCAGATTTAAAATTTCTACCAGTCAGAATACAGGAATCATTTTTATATAAAGGATTTTGAAAATAAAGTTATTATTTAAATAAAACAAGCATTTTTTAATTCATTAATCATATAATAAACATCACAGAAATTGAGGACTTTTGCAATACTTCATTGTTAATGAGATTTCTAATTTAATTTAACAATTTGAATTCCTAGCATGTTTTATTTTTCATTGTAATAAAGAACAGTAAACTTACTCCTGTCTCTACATTATACACATTTGCTTCAGTTCTAGAGAGAGAACTGCTTGCAGAACTGGAAGAAGAATCAAAAAATGGCCAAATTTCTCCCTGAAAACAGAAATAATGTTTCTTTACATATATCTTAATTAATAAAATTCTTTTCACCAAAACATTTAATACAATCAAATGAAATTAATTTGAATATTTACTTTTTTAGATATTGGACAATGAGTTAACATTATTTAACTTTTTTTTGTACATGATGTGTTAAAAAGTTGAGCCATTAAACAAGACTTCAGTTTCACCCACACACAATATTAAAGAAATAGGTTTGTGGCAATTATATAGATAGTATTGCTTTCTTATCTAGTTTCATTGGAATACACATTATTTATAACTTTGCTGCCATTGAAGATGTCCACATAGATAATTTAAATGGATTTAAAACTTTTCAGCAACATGAATTGTGTGTGGGAGGGGAAATTCTCCTGTTTCTCCTCCAGAATTTACATATTGGAATCCCCCCCCCCCATAAATTACAAGTTAAAATTTACTAACAAGCTATAATTTATTAATTCCAAGTGCTTTTATTAAACAACTTGATTATTATTAACGTTAAAAATTTATGCAGTATTTTGTAATTGTAACAACCTATTTCATTATCAATAGGCAAAATGTGATTTTACAGTTTTATAACATAGATTAAAACACTAAATTCTGAAAAAAAAAAGTTTTGCAATGGGAATATATTATATATTTAATTCTATATCAAGGATGGATAGAAATATAAAGGAAACACACAGGTAATTTCACAGTAACAAAAATTAAAAAAAGTAATTAAAAAATGCTTTGATTTTTTAAAATTTTAATGTTTACTTGGAAAGTACAATTCAAAGCTAAAATTAATATTGTCATAAATCAGTAAAACAATGATTATAAATATATAGATTAGAAACTAATCTTTCGACTAGAATTTATATCTGGCATGTCATATGATAATAAAATAAAAATCTTTGAAGTTAATTATACCTTAATTTATTCTTTCATTGTTTATTATAATGAAAAAGTTCAACTCAAACATTTTAAGGAATTAAAACAAAATAAAGCACTTTATTAAAACTATTTTCACCCAAGTGTATTAACTTTTGGATATTGCAATCATAATAGATTTAAAAAAAAAAAAATGCATGTATATCAATGTATTTTGTACAATAATAATAAACATTGAAAGTTGAACATAATAAGTATTGAAATTATTCCAGCCCATTTCCTAATATTTGGTTTTTACTTTAAAAGTTATATATAAAGCATCTGAGTTGGACAGTTACAGCTAATTAGCATATAAAGCTTACCTTAAATGTTGAGAAAGAAGGAATAAGGGATTTTGAAGGTCTGAACACTTTTAAAATCACTTCTGTAGGGGCAGATCGTAAAACTTCTAAAGCTTCCTAAAAAGGTGCAAAGTATATTATAGTAAAATGGAATATACTAAATATTAATGTAAAATAAAAAAAAAATCTTAAATTTTAATCTACATAAATTTAGCAGATATTAAATTTAAATTAAAATAGATATTAAAATGCATTTTTTCATTTAATATGGAACTTAAAAATAAAATAGTCTTCATCTGTATTTCTGCAAAAATGAAAGTAAATGATGAGGTAGTAATGAAATGAAGAGTATTAATTTCCTACAATATTAAATTTGTTAAAATAAATAATAAAAATTAAAGACATAATGGGCTACTATTGTTGTAAGAATAATTTATACTGATGTTTAAAAAAACTTTGATCTTCCTTGTATGTTTTAATTAAAAAAACATTTTTAGTCATCAAACTAAAAATAACTTTTATAAAGTTATGAGCAAAATGCTAATAATTTTTTATTTTATAAAATATGAACATTTTAATTATTTCATAAATATTGTTCTTATATATATTGGCCATATATTTTCTACCAGCTAATTAATTAAAAAAACAATAAGTTGAATATATTATAATTCAAGTGGCATATATTTTATTATTATACAATGACACAGAATAAAAATACATTTGAATATAAAAGTGGAAAGTTTCTGTTAAAATTACCAAACCTTTAAAACTTACAGTGTTTGTTAATCCCACCATCTTTGTACCATTTACTTCTAATATAACATCTCCTAAAGCCAGTTTTCCACATTCTAGAGCTGGCTGTAAAGGATAAAGCTTTCGTATTCGGATCAACTGGGAGAAAGGGTCACGACCAAATGCATCTATCCCTCCTGAAATACTGAGGCCCAAACCACGACTGCTCTTTTGAACCTTTACTTCAAATGTGTTTTCTGAAAAATAAATATTTATACATGATTCAGTAATTTGTTAATTTTTATATTAATTTAAAAGTTTAAATACTAATCTCTTATATTTAATTTTTTTTCCCTATCTGAATATTTTTTAAAATACAAAATCATATATTTTTCCAAATCAAAGACATCTAAACTATGTTTTGTTTATCACAGATATTTATCGCAAACTTACACACACACACAAAAAAAAAAAACATTTATATTTTATTAAAATGTTAAGTTATGCTCTGTTTAATATGAGTACACCTAAAATTTACTATTTGAACATTTAATTTCTGCTTCAAATATTTCTGGAAATTAGTATTTAAAGAAAATTTAGCAAACACATAATAGAATTTAGTATAAAAGGGGTATGCCAATCGAAAATTTCTGCAATTAGTATTATTAATGTCTCCTTTTCAACAAACTAGAGGTTAAATTCAATAAACTAAAAATGCTAGAAGGTTGAATAGCATGATAATTTTGTACTTAAGACCTCTATAAATGCATGAATCAATTATATGACTACCAAAATTTGAACCTTAAAAATATTTTGATGAAGCAGCTATTAAATGGCAAGTTACATGAAGTATTTAATTGACAATGACAAAATATTTAATTGACAATAGCGTTACATAAAATATTTAATTGATAATTTTAAATAGCAGTAAGACTAGTGAACCAGCTGGTTGCCAAAGGTGGCTAGTACTTATAATAAAGCACACATACACACAAAGTGTGTGTGTGTTGGTGCTACACAGTCCAGATTGTTGGACCTACAGCTACTAAATTTGGCACATGTATACTTTGGGGGACGAAAATATGCTCCTCAAAGCGGTTTTTAAAAATTTTTAATTAGAATTTGAATTAATTAAAAAGTAAGCAAAATTTGGACGTTTTTCCCACAATAACTTCCAAAAATATCACACAAAGTTTATTTTTACATCAAGATTTTAAAAAAAATTTGTTTTCTAACTGTACCAGTATTTTAACATATAACTTAAGCTTCTATTTTGAACGAATTTCTAAAAAATATATTTTAACCACATTTTTTAACAATAAATTTCGGACAAAACAAAATTTTACAACAAACGAAAAATGATAAACGGGCAAAGGGGAAAAAACTGTTATTAAAGTGTTGACATCATATTGACAGAGGTTCAAATTAAAAAAATAAATCTACTATAACTGCATATTAAATTAAAAAAATGATACTTTCAACACATGATTAGATAAAATCAAATAAATATTAAATGTTATTTTCTATAAAAAACAAATGCAAGGTAAAGGTGTCTATGATCATTTGCAATATCTAATAATTCAATAAATCAGCTTTTTGTTTGCAGAAAATGATTGAATTTAAAACTTTCTTAAAAATTTCCTAGCCCATATCCCAGATGGTAGAATATATCACCATAAAATATAAATGATCTTTCAGCGAATCATTAGTATTTTGTCCATTTTCTATTTTAGACAAATGATGTAAATGATTTCACATTCATGTCAATGCATTATTGGTTTATTAATGTAATTGATCTGAATCATTACAGTAAACATCACTTCAGAAAGGTGATTTATAAAGTTAACACTTCAATTGATAAAATGTCTGGTGCATAGAATACTTTCATACAAATGGAATATGGCAATAAGAAATGACTTTTCAAAAAAAATAATGTAAAGCATATATTATTGAAAGATAAATACATAAATTTTAATTACATCTCACATAATAAAAAATCAAGGACTCAAACTTTTAGACTATTTCACCACAAATAAATTTATTGCACATACATTGCAAATATGCTGCTAAGGAGAGAAAATTTCATTTCCTCGAAGTAAAATACAAATTATGAATTACCATTAAGCTTACCTGAATTGCAATAATTATATATGTCCTCTAATTTTTTTAGTTTCTTTTTTCGAATCGGTACAGCGGGGATTTGATGTAGGTTGCTAGCAGAACCTTAAGAAGAAAGGTAAAAAATGAAATTGGGCCCATTTAAAAAGTATGCTGATACTGAAAAACCAATCTAAAAATATTTAAGAAAATAAATTTACCTCTAACATAAGAATAATTTTGATAGAAATCTAAAACAGCTTGATGAGGTTTCAAAAAATGGGGAGTAGCCAAACATTCAGTAGATCTATTTCTATAGAGACAACCATTCATTTCATTCCTATCATCTTCATCTGAATTCTCAGCCAAATTTGGTGTACTGTTATATGATGTCAGTGGACTTTGAAATCGGTAGACCCCAGAACTTGGAGTCATAACTTTGGCATAAGGACTAGAAGAATTATTGTGGTTTCTCTTTGGAGTGTAATGTATCTGAAGTCTAGAATTGTTATCTTTGGCACCATAAACAGAAGTTACTGGGTCATTGGCGATAGTCGGCAAAGATGAGAAGGATGTTTGATCACTTGAATCACTGTCTTTGTACAAATCAAAGCATGCCTCTGCACTTGCAGAACTTTCTTTCCTCGTAATTTCAGCTTCGTTTTGAAAAATGCTGTCAGAATACTTGAAAGCACAGTTCTGCCCAGTTGGACTTTTGGAATCATTTTTAGTTGCTTTTGATAGGTAATTGTCTTTAGAATACTGATTATTTTTCTTTGGTATTATTTCACTTTCTGCTAGTGCTGTTTCAATTATATTCCCTTTCTCTAACACCAGATGTGCTACTTGTTGGGTTTCTCGGAGCTTTGTGACAACTTCCTGATACGACAGATTTTCCAAAGGTTCTCCGTCCACCTCAAGAAGTTTATCACCTAGAAAAAAGCATGCACAGTGAATTATTGAAAATAAATTTAAAGATATGAAGTTTAGAAGTTCTATAGAAATTTGCGAGTCAAGGTTTTTATAGCTTGACGGTAAACAACCTGCCATAATGACTTTTTTAAGTGATTATAGAAATCAATGAGGAAAGCAATCAATGATACAGATTTTCGTAAATGTTCTTAGGATACTTTATTACAATAATAAAAAAACTCATCAAATCAAACTTTATTTCAATTTAGAAAAACTGAATTTCAATAGATGTCAAATATATTTTCATATCTGCTTATGTGATGAATAATTTTGCCACAAGGGGCATTCTAATTTAATGCCACAAAACATGTAGAAAACATAACTGACTTCATAAATGACCCATTTCTTAAATCAGATGCATGAATACAAAGTATTCTACTTATAAATTCAATTGGTTTTTTTTTAATTCTAAAGATTTCAAATTTAAATTACATATTTGTTTATTATTATTATTATATATTTGTTGGATATGTACCAGAAGATTTTCAAATATAAATAAAACTAATAAGTCACAAATATATTAAATTAATATTTATATGGTTTTAAAAATCAGTTTAGCCTCAAACACAAAAATTACAAACAGGTACAAGTACTTTAGTAACTGCATCATCATATCTTACTGAAATTTTTCAGCATTTACTACATTTTTTTTTACTGAAGTAAAATAATCATAATTTGGCTTTTAATTTAAAAAATGGAATCAATACACAACATTTTACCTCCTTTTTTTTTAAAAAAAATCAAACCACCAAGAAATTAATATTTTCATTAAATACTTATTTATACATTTTAAAGTGGATTCTTGTCAGATGAATACAAAATTTACCGAAGAAAATAAATTATTTGTTTTAGAAACCAAAAAATTAGTTCCAAGAATTTTAAATTCAATGAAAAATTCTGCATGTATTTATTTAAAAGCATATACATTTAAAAATTACTGAAAATCATCCAGTGCATCATAATTCAAATCCTTGCAAATATATGGAGAAACACAAATTTTAAATAGCAATTAAATGATAATCAAAAGTACATGCATTAAATATTTAAGTAAATGCCTTAAATATCAGTCATGCATTAAATATTTAAGATAAAAAAAACACCCCAAAAATACTTAAATTCAGATTTATGATTAAAATCAAGGTAGCAGTATTTTTATGAATTTTTTCAGTAATACTGTAAAAAATTTTAAAATATAGAACTAATTTAGAATTAGGTCAAGTTAAAAAATAAATTTTTCAATAAATTACCTGGTTTTATTCTTCCATCTAAATCAGCTGCACCATTTGGAACAACAGAATGGATATAGATATGCCATTCTGGTGTTGTTTGATCTGTACCATTAGATTCAGTTCCTTGCTAAAATGTCAAAAAAGTTTAAATGAGTCTTCATCATGCATTAATATTTTTCAATGAAAACTATGAATTATAGTTTAATTTAGTGATAAATTGTTAATAAGAAATTAAAAAAAATATTGCAAAATTTCATTAGTAGATTCATTGCATGATTTTACAATAGTTAAACTTATCAAATAAAGATTACTTTATAAACTATTGATAGTTTTAGTGTTTATTTTATAACATTAGTAAGACACCCAACTCCTTAAAAATATATTTAGTGTTTTCTTTTAATCCTAATTTTTTTGTAAGTTAAATTTATCTATACCTTATATCCATCAAGCCTTTTTTATATTGTAGGAATGCAATGAAATAAATTAACTAAAATTTACTCATATATATATATATATAAAAAAAAAAACCAGATGCAACTTTAAGATGTTGCATCCCCTCCCCCCAAGTTTTTTTTCTTCTTTTTTTTTTTGTACAATTATCGTATTCAAAGTGAAGTATATTATTTATCCCAAAATAATTAAATAATAATTTTATACAAACTTTAATCTTTATTTTTATTAAAAATAAGTATTGTTTGATAAAATCATTAAATATTTCTTTAAAATCTTCATTTCCACTTCAAGCACAGATTTTTTTCAGGCTTTATACATTTCTAGATCCAGTTTGTCTTTAATATAAGTTTTTGAATTATTTCTACTTTTACTACAGTTTTGAATAAACCAAGTTCCATGGTATTTTATAATGCTCATTGATAACTACAGCCTCTCACACATAAGTAATCAGGAAATACTCCTTCTTACTTTTATGAAGCATAAACAAATAATAGTTGTTAACATTCGATTCCCAAAATCATTTTACTTCAGGTATTTCAGAAAATTGGAATGTCTCTTTCAAATCTTTTTATTATTTTGCTGATTTTGAATAATATTTATGAGTAACTTATCATCTCATAAAAGTTAATTTCTATTTAAACAAGTTTTCATTTTACACTTTTTTTATGACCTTTCATTCATTAGCTTTCAATAACAGTTAGAAAATTTATAGCCTGACATCATGCACCCTTACTCTATTACATAGAACGAATTTTCAAGAAGGCATTTTGATAGAGAAATATTCCATGAAACAACATATGCAATGTGTTATGAAAGGCAATTAAGACAATACAGTGACTGATGAAAATGAAGTTACGAAAAATATCATATGAAGAAATGTTAATACCATTTGTGACAATATAAAGGGGATATAAGCTTTATTCACGTGTTTCAAAATTTACAAAAGTAAGAAAATTTTTTAAATATGCATTCTTTTATTTGTACAAGGCAGACCCATATATATTTTTTTTTCACATTTTAGGATATATGTCTAAAAAATTAGATAAGTTTCAATCTCTTTTTTTTTTTTCTTTTTATTTTTGTGACTTAATTTAAAACAAATTTTCTTAAAAATGAAATATGTAGATAATTTTTTTTCCTTGTAATATATGCAACACACACTAATACTATGTGCTTGCAAAGTAGGCATTCATAGGAACACTGACACACAAAAAAAGCTTGTTTTAATATTAATGGCACCAGTATTTGACAATATTGGAATAAATTCCAGTTCTTGTGCAGCTATCAGAAGGAACAAAAAGTGAAATGAAAGAAAAATACACAAAAGCATACTCACATAAATATTTAAGCCCAAAGAACCACCTTTCTTATCTAGAACAACATGAAATATTTCTCCAGGTAAAAGGAAATTTTCATCCACATTTCTATTCAAGGGAAGGAAAGCATCACATTCATCGGAATTTGCATCATTTTTGCACACAAGATCAGATGAAGCCAAATTCTTTATTTGGGATGCAATAATATCCGGTATATTGTCTCCAGAAATATTACTGTCAGTGACTTTATTCCATTTTTTCTCAGGATTAAGATTTGAAGAATGGTTCAAAGTCAGATCAGGACCATCGAATGATAAGGATTTTTCTTGTTCAATCCACTTCTTTCTTGGTCTTGGAACTGGAGCGCCATCCTCATATGATTTCACTAAAAAGATAAATCATAGTTTTAAAATATGAAGACTTAGCTTTTTTTATAACATTAACAAGGCACTTTCATAAACATGAATTTTTATAATTTCCTATTAAAAACTCGAATCAATAAATTATAAAACCATAATATAAGGAATTTTTTTGTCTCACCAAAAGTAAAAAAAAAAAGGTAAATTTCAAACTTTTAGCAATCAATATTTCAAGATATTCACTACTTAAACTCTATTATTTAAAAAGTCTAAAATCTATAAGAAGTATCTTTAAAATTAAATTGAATACTTCTCAATATGATAAATGTATTTTAAAAGCAAACCGATAGAAATTTATTCCTAAACAATTTTAGTTTTCTATGGAATGAAATACATTGTTATTCAAAAAAAGCAGAGACATATACTTCATTGTCTACAAGTATTATGTTGCTTTCTGTATAACATCAACTAGAAACATATTCGACACATGTAAATAACCGTATACTATATATAAAATAGAAAATATAAAGAAAAAATCACATATCAAAAAATTTATTACCAAATAGCTATACCTAGTAAGTTAAATTTAACATTGAAAATAATATACAGTATTCCAAAGTTTTTTATCATTTAAAAATAGATTATTAATAATCTTTTTAATGGATTTCAGATATAACATTCAAAAGTTTAAGATCTTTGTTCTATTTGAAAAGTTTTGCAGATATTTTATAACATATCTGATATACTGCCTAGCTTTAGCTTCAAATTAGCACTTTTAAAACCTGATCAAGGACACTTAAAAAATATTTACTTCTAATCATATATCTGTTTTTAGTTATATATAAATTAATAATATCTAGAATTGAAGTGGATTCTTCCCACTCTTTAAAATGAATTACATACGATTCTGGATAAAGGTAATAGAATATAGCATTTCTATGAATCATAAAGAATTTAATTACATGTTTTTCAAGAATCAAACGAAAGAACTTTTTAACGTTGATTGATGAAATAGAAAAATATTATTCATATGATCAGTAAAGCAACTGTCACAGAAAAAAAGACAAAATGAAAATATATGTTATAAATTAATATTAGATTAACAAATTGATGCAGAAATAATGAATAAAACAAGTACAGAAATCAACAGTTGTTTGAAATATTTTTTCATTCTCTTAATAGAAAGATAAATAATAAAAAACATATTTAATAAAAAGTCAATGATATGTTTTTCAGGTTTTTAACATAATTTGGCTAATTTAAAGTATAAAATAAAAATGTAGTGTGAATGATTACTTTATATATTAATATACACATTCATTTTAATGCATTAATACACTCAGCCATTTTAATTCAAAGTAACTGCAAGAAGAGTTATACAGGAATATAGTTGAAATATTTTTTTTGGTGATGTAATGTAAAAAAATAAGTATATATTTAATATAAATTTATTTGTGAAATTATATTACATGCTTATTATGTATATTACATACCTTCAAGTTTCTCAAGAGATGGCATTGTATTCTTTGTTGTTTCATTCCCAACAATCCAAGTTTTGGTCTGAGTAAAAGGTTTCTAAAAGTTTAAGAAATTTATTTTTTAAAAATTGGGAGCCAATAACATTCTTTAATGGATATCACAAATATAGTATATTATACTTGATTTTTAATTTATCATTTAATTATAACAATAATGCATTTTAAACCAGAATTGCTTAAATTCTGTTTTTCAAACGTTAAACCATAATAGTTAAAATTCTATTTTTCAAATACAACTATTATACTGAGTTCAAGGTAAAAAAATACCATTTAAGGTTATTTTTTTTACAGTAATTAAAAAATATTAACTTTTGGCATGAATTCAGCAATTTTTCTAAATTTCTTATGCTGTCCTTGGTGAATTACCCCCAGCATGCAATAAATAGCATCCGAAAATCGAATTTGTGTTTCAGACACATTTTCCCAATCGACTGGAACAAAATTTGACACAGAACTGTAGTTATTAAAATCTTATATTAAATTTTATACATGTAAGCCATTGCATTTTTGAATCATCATGTTTACACGAATTAAAAAACAAGCTCCTGTTGATTTTGGTTCAGAATTTGATGGGGGTCTACGTAATAGATGTTAAACTTGAGCAGCAAATTTTATCCATCTGGCTCTCTTCGTTTTGTAGTTATGTTGATTTATTTCAAACAGCTGAATAGACAGCCTTCTTATTGTAGATAAAGACTGTATATCAAATTTCTACCAACTAATTTAAAACATTTCTTTGTTATCTTTTTCACAGACAGTTGGATGGACATTTTCCAAAAAATGTGATTTTCAAACTCATGGAGGTCTAAAATGAGAAGTTAGGCCGAAATCTTGACTTCAAATTTTTTGATGATTACATACTTTCCCAGCATTTTACATACAAGAATGTAAAAAAGATTTCTCCAGAAGTTTGCCTGAATTTTTTCTTCCAATACCTATACTTTTTTTAAATATAAAGTTATTGATATGTAAATTTCAGAAAAATAAAGAACTAAAATTCAAGTTTGTTGTATCAAACTCAACACTTTGGTTCAAATTATGTGTTTATCTATTATACTAAAAAACTATTTTCTTATAACACCCAAAGAATATGTACTTTAAAATTATTTCACACTAGCCGCCTTTGCCGACCAACTGGTTCACCATGAGTAATGTGTTCTAAAAGTTTCAATTAAATACTTATGTACCTTATTCTCTTTATAACTTATCAGCCAAATACATTTAAAATTCGATAATCGCAAATTCATATTATTATAGAAGCCTTGAAATTATTTGTTCATTGTACTATATATCTCTCTGATTCAAAATAAGTTGTCATGGAATTAATTATTTGGAAAATATCACATTTTATATTTTTTCCAAAACATTATGTTTCTTTTTAAATACATGCTGCACATCACACTTTTCTCGGTTTAATTTGCAATAAGATTTAATTTAATTATTCAGGTTGACTTTTTGTCAAAATGATGGCAATCACTGGAACACACTTATAATGCTCTTGCAGGTTAAATTCTACTTTAATTTTGTGAGAAATTAATTGTTGGAAAATATGATTATAATATTTTTTTAAAAAATTCTTTAAAAATAGAAACTGAATTTATAAGTTAAATGAAAAGAAGTTACTTTTAAGAGAATTTAAAACAGTTTTGTGCTGAAATATTTTCAGAGGTTATTGCAGAACATTCCAAATGTTAGCTTAAATTTCAGTTAATTAATTCTTTTAAAAAACTACTAAGGTATAACTGCGAAACTCCATCTAGATATACTTTTCATCTTCCAAAGTAAATATGCATATACCAAATGCAGCAGCTCTAGATGATATAGTCTAATGTGTAGTGCTCTAACAGACACAGGCACATTCATTCATATACACAATTTATTTGATTATCAGCCTTGGAGTAATTCCAGGCATTGATTGGCCTGAAATTGATATTTTTAAGATGGTGGACAAACAGATCTTAAGGAACACATTTTCATAATAACATTCTTTTATTTTTATAAATCAGTTAGCTTTAGTGATTGATTTAGAAGTGCATTGAGGTAAAAACTTTTGTTTAAAATAATAAAAATATTTTGTAAAATATGGCTGACAGAGGAAAGTATGAAAAATTCTAAAGCTCATTATTCATTAATGAATTATTTGACTCAAGTTACATAAAATGTAATTATTTACTTTATTTAAACCAAGTTAATAGTAGTAAACAATTTGTATGTCTATTTTTAATAAATTGGCTACTAGGCCCTAATTTGAATACCTATCCTGTATAAAATCAATCATGTTTACAGTAAATAAAGGTTATTTATTGAATTAATGATATAGTTATTGCCAGCAATTACGAAGCAAAGATTTCTGTGATCATTTTTTTCAAAAAAATATTTATTTTATCTAGTCATGAGCTAAAAGTTCTATTTTTTAGATTTAATTTGCAATAATAGTTTATTTTTTAAATTTGAAGTTTCATCCATATCAACACAACACATTGATAAAAGTTAACCTTTTCCCTTTTGATGTGCTCATGTAGATTCAATTTTATTGTTTTGTCCAATATGTATTGTTGAAAACTGCAATTAAAATATTTCTTTGAAAATTCGTTCAAAATTGAATATTAAGCTATATTTTAAAACACTGATACCATTAGAAGGCTAATTTATTTTATCTTTAATTTGACATAAAAATCATGTTTGTGCAATAATGTTTTCGGAAGTTATAGTGGAAAAACAAAATTTTGTATAATTTTTAATTTAAATTCTGATTTAAAAATTCAAATTAAAAAAAAAAAACGGCTCTGAGGTGCACATACCAAATTTGATAGTAGGTGAAATGGTCTGGGCCTATAGAGCACCAACACATATTGAGCTTTATTATAAGTATAGATATAAAATACAAACTAAGGACACACAGAAACAACTTTTTATTGGACTGGGAGTTAGCCTTTTAAATAAGAGCAAAAAATGAATTCACGAAAAAAAGAAAGAAAAAATCATTGTTCTTACAGCTAATTCTACTTCAGGATTCATAGAACAGACAGTCATTTTAAACAATTATATAAAAAATGAAAAAGCATGATCATACTTAACTTAAAAAGTTAAGGAGAATAAAGTTTAAAATATTAAACAAGGAAAATAAATCTGTTTTTCACAAATAAAAATACAGTAGACAGAAAAGTTATGTAGAAGTATAGAATAAATAACAAAATGAAATAATTACCTCAGCTATTTCTTTTTTAACAAGTTGTGAAAAATCAGTTGAAATTTTATTGGTCCCTTTGGCAATAACAAGATCAACTACACCGGATGTACCTTGCAAAAGGTCTACAACTGTTAAGAAATGATCATTTTGCACATCGATACCATTAACAGACATTATCTGATCACCTGGAGAAAAAAATTAAAAGATATTCAACAAAAATGCATCAACATTTTATACAGTAAAATTGATAAAGTGTATTTGCATGTAAGTAATAAATTTTATATGAAATCATCAAATTTATAAATAATGTGTTATATTTTTTAAATTGCATTATATGTTTTATATTATTTAAAATTAAAAGATACCACAAGAAATAAAGAAAAATGCATTAGCTTTTTTTTTTCACTTGAATACACTTTACTATACTTTTAAAAACTTGAATAAAAGTACTAATATATATATATTCTATCATTAACACTCTATATAAGAATGAAAATTCATATCAGCAACAACAGTCATAAACAAATATTTCTTAACATTTTAGATCTAATTTAACATCAATTTCAAAAGCATCATCAGATCAAACAATTTTGTATTTTTATGTTGAACAGCTTTTGTACAAAATTGTTTCTATAACACACACACAAAAGGGCCAAAAAATATTTTCTAATTCAGAGAAAATCAGTTTGTAATTAAATGATTTTTTAAGAGAAATTATTCAAAATATCAGACATGAATGGACCAGAAATAAAAGGTCAAATTAATATATTCATAATCAGAGTTTATTGTATGTATTTATCTACTTTTAAGAGTAGAAATTTATTTTTCATATTAACAGTCTTTTGTAATACTTTTTTTTTAGTTCCACTGATTACCTTCTTTATACCAATGTATTTGTGACCAAAAATCTAAAAAATATAGCTCAAGATAAATTTATAAATACACAGACAAATATTAGATCAAAATTGTCACTACATTTCTGCAACATTTATAGTTTACACATAATGCAACTGATTTTTATTTATTTTGCAATAATGACTCTCCCTTCAGCTAAATATTTTTCTAAAAATGGAACACTCATATATATAATTCCCAGACAGAATTAGGAATGCTATCTATTTAGTTCTCTATACACTTATTTTTTAAAGTTAAAATCATAATAGAATTTTGTATTTTAAAAGTAAGTTTCATAAATTCCTGTGGTGTGGAATATTTAAAATTTAGCATATTCCATATTTAAAAAATGTTTGATGAAACTTTAACAGACATCAAGCTCTTAAAACATTTTTAAATGTATGGAAATAAACAATTTGTGACTATTGAAAAGGATAGATTTGGTAAAAATATGACTAATGCAATCCACTAAACATTTAAAGAGTTAATTTTAAAACTATTTTAAATTACTATTAAATGATAAGATGACATCTTCTTGCTTAAAATAAAAACAGATATTCATAGATATTATAAATGAAATGTCTATCAACAGTTACTCAATAAAATGTTGCTTTGGTTAAAAGTAAATATTTTAATACATACCTGGGCTAATATTACCATCTATATCTGCAGGACTTCCATTATGGACTGATTCCACAAATGCACCATGTAAAATTGTATCATAAGTATTGCCACAAGTTATAACCATACCAAATCCAAGTTTAGGGTCTTTGTGAAGTTTCACAAATTTCATGCTCCGTTTTCCACATGAAGTCCTGGGAATTGTACTTGAAACTCGAGAAGGCTCTGAAAATTAAGAAATATTTGGATTTAGAATTTTACTCTGAAATTAATAACTAACAATAAAATAAATTTTGAAAACATTAATAACATCTGGGAAAATACACGAGAAAGAAATTTTTTTTTTAAAGTTTTTTTGAGCTGAACATTATTTATAACTTAATACATACATTAACTTTGCTTTATAATTATGTGTCAACTGTTATTGAATGAAACCAAATTTACTCATTAAAAAAATAGAAGACAGTGCCCATTGTGATTCTGGAATGAATGGTGAATCAGGAAATAGAACTATTACTATATTGTGACAACAAATCAATATGTTTATCTAAATAAATAATCCAAGGAATAATTTTTTTCTTGAGGTTGTTAAAACATTTTAATGCCATTTTTGTTATTCTTATCTACCTTTTACAGATAGGGCACTTTAAAATAATTACAGCTTACAAATATACTTGGATCAATTTAACAACAATAACAAAAACAACATCACTTAACTGCGAAGATAAAAGGTTGCATTTACCATATTTAAGAGAAATAAATTAATATGAAACAACATAAAGGAAGCACAACTAACGTTTGTCGGAAAGTAGAAAATTTTTAATACTTATATTAGAAGGAAAATGCTTTAAATAATTTTTTACGTCAATAATTTAACGATCGGAATACATTAAAAATCAATGCTTAAAATCCAATTTTGTCTTTTTTTTTAGGCATCGCTGATTTAATCTAATTCCAATTCCATTCTATACAAAATATAATAATATCAGTGTATATACGTATCAAGAAAACATATCTATGAAATCACAGTACTCATTCGCTAAAGTACGAAAATGTCTTTGATATGAAGAGTAGATAAAAACACCAAAGGAACGCCCCTCGAATACTAATTTCAAATAATTTTAAAAGGATTAATACTAACAAAATTAAAGTACAACAAATTATACACAAAAAAATATGCATTCCACAAAACAACAAGTCAAAAATAACCTCAATATTTACCTGCCACATAAATAAACAAACCGCCGCCGGTTAAAAAATTAAACGATGAGAAATCGCAAAAATTTTCAATTCAAAACACACATCAAAATATTTCAATTCCTGCACGCACAACTTTCACTTCGAGAGCGAAACGAAACCATGCAAGCAGAACAGCGGACAATCACCATGACATTGGGCAAAAGTCGCCAAAGCATGGCGCCTTAAAGATCAACAGGCCAAGGTTATGAAGGACACAATTTCGCGAGAAATGCGGACCCTTCAATATCTCAATTACTTCATTTTCTGTAATTTTATCCGCCATTATAAGTTTTTTTTTATTCTTCCTAACAATACTTACAAAATCTGTGTAATAATTGTACTTCAGTAAGCTGTGACGAGTTTGTTTTTTTCATTCATGTTTCACATTGAATTCAAATTTTGTACTGAACAGCTTCCTTTGTTTTATACACGTGACTCAAAAATAATTACTTTTTTTTTCTTTCTTTTCCGTTGATTAAATTAAATAAGATTGCATTTAAGCAATATCCTAGATTCATAAGTATTATTCTTTGTCATAATAAACCTGATGTAATTACAATTGCAATAATTAATAGAATTTACAAGCTAAAAGCTATAATAATTGGCAATCAATCTTTCAATAAAACAAAAATGATGAAGTTAATTGGCCGATATTCAGTATATTCTGCAATATTCTTCAAGAAAATCGATAAATAATATGAATTAATTGTTACCTTAATTACAATCACAGCAGAGAAATCAGTAAGACGTATCAATGACAGCCAAGTGTTTAATATGCAATGCAGCTCTTTGAATACAAAATTAGTTTTTCAATAGCGACATTTCGTCTTAACATTGTCAAGATCAAAGATAACTAGTGGTCATTTTTCTAAAATGAAAACCTGAAGAATGATGGTGTTAGAGACGTCAGAGCTAATTGGATGCTTATTTTATTGTATTTTATTTGACCTTTTTTACATTCCACAGGGCACATTACATACAAAAACTTGTATCATATTTTAAAAGATTGTATATAAATTTACGAGAGATGACAAACGCTGCATCAAAATTCATAAAAACTAATGTAGAACAAAATATAATTTTCTGTAAATCAGAATATTAATGCGATATAAATCTAAACACATTTTTGCAAACGATTTTTTTTTTGGCTAACCAAAAAATATAATTAAAATTTTTTGCTTTATATCATTATTTCATATTTTTTTTTTTTCTTTTTGCTTTCATAATATTTGAAAATATCAATTATTAAAATTGGCAACCATTTTTGAGAGGAACAGGAGATTCCATTCTAGGAATTGCTGTACTCCCTTAAATAAATAAATAAATAAAAAGATTCGAAGCAGTCAAGATCTTCTCATCTAGACGGAGGATTTTTGCTTCGCCTTCCAAGGTTAGATAAGATAGATTTAAAAACCGTAGTATATAAAAGGTGGTGTTGAAAAGGTATTAGCTTAAAAGAGAATGATTTATTGGAATGTAAATAATTTTGGCAATCTAACCAGCTATTTAGTAAATTATATTTAAAATATTTATATATAAGATATTGTTTGCAGAGAAATAAACTTTGTTAATAGATAAATGTTTGAAAATAATATATAAATAAAAAAAATCAACGAATCCGATCTCTCACATGAATTTAAAATGCATATAAAGTTCTAAAATTATACATCTGAATAACGTATTTGTACCAAATTAAAATTTGAGAAAAAAAGATGTTTATTTTATAAATCCGAAACCACAATAAATCCTAATTTTATTATTATTACTTAGTTGAAAGAAACAAGATTTTCAAAAGAGTAGTTTCAAATTGAATGTTGTGGTCATAACATTACAAAAATATTTATTAATAACATCCAATTACTCGTATACTTTTTACATTATTGTAAGAAACTAAATAATAAAGTATTCTATTAAAGCGTGCAAGATGATGAATGAGACAATAGTTGATAATGTAAACGAGATTTTACTTCCTATGATATATTTGATGTACCTGTTTCCTGCCTGGAACTTGAATTTCTTCTTTTTTTTGGGGGGAGGGGGGTCTTCTTATCACAATACACATGTGAACAAGTAACTAAGTCTGATCTCAATTTTACTGCGCAAATAAAAATAAGGGAGTTAGCTCATTATGCTGCACGAGTTACTGGAACATTCACCCCTAACATACGGAATTTTTCAGTTCAGTGATTAATATGGTGATTAACAATCCATTACAGTACATTACGAAGCATGGCGGCGATAAGGTAGAAACAAAATAATTCTTTAATCAATAATTTTTACGCATTAATGGAAGTAACTTATTATAATTCTAGGGTCATATATTTATAGAAGACAAATTATTCATAATTTTACAGTAATATCATCGGAAGTAACATTATTCCTTAGAAATCATTGACTATTTAAAGGTAAATCAACTCAGAATTATAAAAATTCAATTTCAAAATGCGTTTTTTTTTTTAAAGGCAAAGAAATAATATAGAACACGGCATTTACATAACCTTAAAAATCAGTATGCGTTATGACATGAAATTTACATGAACCACAAATTTATCAGATTAAATATTTGAAACTAACTACGCTTCTGAATGAGAGAGTGGCAACAGCCAAAAAGTGTATTTTTATATTCAATGTGATAACATGGTGCATATTTTGTAATCAAAACAACGTAAAACGTTTTATTGAATAATTCCAAAATTCTTAGAAAAAGATTCGTTGCCATATTATTTTGATAAACTTTTGCATGGCAGTTTTCAACGAGCATGATTATATACATTAACGATGGTAAGTTCATAAGTCACGTAATAACTTCCAGACCGCAGTGCACACTTTTGTCTAGGGGTTATGTCATTCGGCTATGAACCCCAACATTGCGATGAAATCGTTCGTCGATCGTCAAAAAACATTTGGTGCGATAACATCGTTCATCTCACCTACAACTCACCGGAGGGGGAGTAATGTGGTGGTAAGTTTATAAGCCACATAATAACTTCCAGATCGGAGTGTACATTTTTGTCTTTTGTTACGTAGCTACTACCCAAAGGACCCGAGTTCGAATCCCTAAGAATGCACACATTCAATCAAAAGTGTTAGGTTTAAATTTATTCGTGTAAAATTAAGGAGAGAATCAAATCAAAAACTTTCTTATAATGTTCTAAGTAGTTTAGCAATGGATGCAATTCTATGCCTGCAATTCAATAAGCAATTATTTATAATAGAAGAAATAAAACGGATCTTAAAATTGTTAAAACATATAAACCCAATCATTCTTTTAAAGTATTTGGAGAAAAAAAAAATAATAGTCTGATGGATAAAATTCCGAATAAATATTTCAGTTTCTTTTCTCTTATTAAAGTTCTGTCAATATAAAAATAATTATTTGCAATAGAATAGATATAGTAGAAGTTAACATGATCAACTTAAAAGTACAAGATGCAATAAACAAAATGCGATAAAACCAAAAGTACAATTAGATGACAGGAAAAGTAATGACTAAAGAAACAGACACTCACAATTAAGATTTAAACAATTTGACTTATGAATTAAATAAATTTTCTAATTAGATGACACATTCTATTTGAGGCAGTACTTACTTTCAATTAATATAAGAACGGAAATAATTTCTGAATTAATTTACAATTTGTTTGTCTTTGAAATTAACTGCTACTTTGACTTAACTATATGCACAAACAGTGGAACCTCACTGTTAAAGAGCATAATCCATTCCCGAATCTTACTCGTAATGAGATATACTTGTTAAGAAACCTTTTTTTTTT
>JAPMOQ010061688.1:1244592-1270342 GCA_026543055.1 Argiope trifasciata | reverse complement strand
CTTGCTATATCAGCTCTTAAAACATAAAATGATTTTGCGGTTTAAGTGTGAAATTGGGTGCGAAAAATGCAATTAAATCCTTTGTCAGGAAAAAACGAAATTACTTTCCGAACAACCTAATATTTTAAGCGTTTCTAACAGATTTGGAGAAGCATATTTAATAAAAAGGTAATCAACGCTCTGGAGTATAAAACATTTTAATCTAGTTTTGGATTATAATTTAATTGAGGATACAATCAAAAAATTATTTATCTTAATATCTATAATTTTAGAATTATTTAAACCACGTTTTGCGAAAATAAGCTTTCCAACAACATTGTTTATTTCATTATCCTTTCATACCATTTGAGTACCAACTGCAAGATTTGATAGTAACATGCAATATCATACAATCATTGTGTACATCAATCAATTTTTCTATTGTCTTTATCAACAAAAAGGACTTGAGTTTATTATAATTTTTTTTTTTAAATCAGAGAATAGTTAATAAAGGACAGATAAAATTTCCATTTTTTTTTTCATTGTATAATATATTGTCAAATATTATTTCAGTAAGGTGTTATTATTATTATTCACCAGTTTCTATTACTTTTACTTGAAGTTAATTATATATATTTATTAATACATAATTAAATTATATCTAAATATTAATTACAGAACTGACATTTTCAACATTTAATTTAATCAATTTCTAACTGCTTATTCTTTATAATTTTATTCAACACAGTTTTTATTTAGAGATTATAAGAACAAAAACATGTATCTACTTTTTAAAATTTGAAAATATTTATAAATCCTCATTTTAAAAACTGAACCGTTTAACTACTTAATTATTTTTGATGACTATACTCGTCCTAGAAAAAGTACAGCATTATGTGTTATGACGAGTTTATTCGTGAGGAGAATAAGTAGTGACAATTTGAAGTATGAATTACAATTTTAGTAAAAACTCAAGGACATTCGTAAATTTCAAGATGTTTACAATATTTTGAGGCCAAATCGAAATAAAAGTAACAAATAAAAGGTTATTATTCGTTGCATGCTTTGCACTAACCATTACCATTCTCTAACAGCAAATTAAAATAGTAAATAAATATGATTACTGAAATAATAATTTCAAAAAAACTAAAAGTCATTTCATTACAACAAAATTCCATATTACGCATAATCTGTGTTTGACGAGTATACTCGTCATCGCTAAATTTTTGTGACACAATTTAAATACGCTTTTATGGAAGGGTCAAAACAGTTAACTGAACAGACTAGTGAAAAAATATTCACTATTGACAAAAAGTTTGAACAAAATATTGGAATTATCAAGCTTCTGAAATGTCTATAATAAACAGTTGCCAAGGACATCTTTATAACGTTCTTGCCTTTTCCGAAGCAATCTTTATATTTATAGGATCAAAAAAGTAATTCATCCAGCTAGTTTGCTGAAAAAGGAAGAGCAATTTCTACATTCATAATGCAATTCTTGCCCATCGTGGTAATCAGAAATCGCAATACCGTATTTTTAATGATTATTTATTAAGACAGACAAGCAGGATACGGAGACAGAAAATAAAGAACCATCGCATCAAAGTCGTTGACAAGGTGATATTTAATAATGCATACTCGATTTGTATTTGCAAAGAGTATAAAAAAAAAGAGATCTTGATGACAATGTGATATAGATGAGCTTTGCTATTTAAAAATTTATTATTCTGAATATATATATTTATATTTCAAGGGGGTGCAGTAGCCTCTGAGGGTAAAAACTCCTGAGCGCTCAGAGGGCAGAAGTCTGACTTCTAGCTCACATGAAGATGACACCCACATCCATTTGCAGAGCCCCTTTTTACAGGGGGGGGGGGCACAATGACATGCCTAACAGATGGAACACAGATGAAGAATAGCCATGCCCGAACCGGGACGTCCAAATCACGGGAACAACGCCAGGACTCCGGCATTTGAATAAATTGAAAGAAAAAATAAAACATGAAAGAAAAAACCCCATAAAATAAATAGTGCGTCAGTTATAGTTAAAATTTCCTAAAAGAAAGTTCTATTAAGAAAGTTGCAGTACAATGAATAAGAATTGAAATTAATTTTAAAACTTATTATTTATTATTTTCATACAATTGAGACTGAAAATAAGTTCGTGTTCTAATGCAAATAAAACCTTTCTTTAAATTAAATATTTATAAAAAACAATCCTTATTTCAAGGAATAACGTGATTCGAGATAAAACGAAAACACATTTAAAACAGGGCAAATTAGTGGAAAATGGTGTTTGTACGTCCCTATCGGTGTCGGTCACTTTACAATACCACATTTCATGAAAAGGAGCAAAATTTTACTGGTACGTACTAATTAAATTTTTTTTTCCTTCTATCCTTTAAACTATTTTCTTTGGATTATTTTTATATTTTAATAATTCACTTTAAATAATCAAGCGAAAGAAATATTCCGAGTTTGCATTCCAGCTGTGTAAATTTCCAAAATAATCACGGATATATACTTTTATATATAGTTCCTTTAATGCGGAAAATTCTTTTAAAATTCAAAAAAATTAATGGATGATATTGAATCTAGGAATTTCGGTTTAATAATAATAATAAAATGAAAATTCTTATTTATAATAATAACATTAACCCAAGTTGGAATGAAATAAATATAACTAAATGTTTGAATAATTTTGTGATATTTTGACAGGTGGGAGTGGGAGAGCTAAAATGTTGGACAATAATAAATTTTGCAATATAGTAATAAAAAAAGTATATTATGTTTTGATAAAGATACTACATGAATTTAAAAGAAATTAATCTCTTTTCGAAATAGCATTATTGCTGTTTGGAGAAATTTCTATCTATGTGAATTTTTACATATTTTTAAACTGAATAGCTTTGATGAAAGGTATAAAATTTTATTATATTAGTGTCCAGCCTATCGCAAAAAATAGCACTTAAAATTTTTTTTAAGGAATCATATGCATTAAGTTATACTAAAAGATTAAATTGAAACTGAAAAACAACAAAACTAGAACTATATAAAGGAGGTTAGTTTAAGATTTAAAAAAATATTTGGATCTTAAACATCATTATATTATAAAGGCTTTCTTGAAATCTTTCAGCACATGAAGGAAATCTAGATAAATAAGTAACTTTTACCTTTTAACCGGTAAATAATAAAAAGTTATAATTAAAAAAAACTTTGGATTGCACACACTGACAGTAGAATATGATATAAAGTTTTCTTAGAAAATAATTAAATTAATAAAAAAATTTAATTTGTAAAAATTAATTATTTTAATTACTACGCCGTCATCTGTGTACAAGGGCATGCTTACAATATCAATGAGCGGCATTTGAAGTTGTAGGAATGAGGAATAGCCCCAAATAAAATATTAAAGGTTGGCTGGTTAGTTGATTTTACTGGCGCAACAGCCATACTTGCCTATGCTGCGCCAAACATGTTAGATCAACAGAATCCCAAAGTATTAAAGAAAAAGTGCAGAATTTGTAAATTTATGCAGAACTACGACGAATTTTTTCAGAATCAGAATGGCTGAAGACAAGAATACCTATGATGGGGCAATGAAACAACACCTCCTAAAGTGTATTTTAGGAGGTGTTGAATGAAATCAATTCAGCTTATGATACATATTAAATGGATTATACTATTTTAATTCTGAAATCCATTGTGATTCTGATAAGGGAACCCCCCCATCACAGCAATAAAAGCAGCATTAAGTATAATTATGCCGGTCGGGAAATCATGACGTCTTACGAACTTTCTAAATTGCAATTCACTGCGATTGAAAGGCAGAAGTTGACTATAAGAAAATTGTCCATCTTCCTTTTAGATACATACCAATTAAAAGAAGTTTTTCTAGCTTCAAGTTTTTCGTATAGTAGCATAAATGTGGTGTGTTTTGGGCTTATCAACACAGAACAGTAACCTTAGTATTTATTTTGATTTCTTCCTTTTATACGATTGGAAAAAAATTTGATGCAGATGTACTATTTTTGAATCAAGGCTACAATACTGATTTTCAACTTATTCGATAAATTCAAGAAAACAGAATCCAATCTGTGTTTTTTTATTATCAAGTTCCCTTATATTTGAATATACAGAGAAATAAAAGATTAACACTTTGAAAGATACGTTGTAATATTTGATACAGATCTACGATTTCGATGACAGAATTTTAAACCAAACTTCAATTTTTTCTTTGTGTTTCTGATATATTGTGTCCATATGAAACTGGCTTCCTTTCGGCAGATTTCATTCAAAATTGGACGTAAATTTAAAATTTTGAAATACAGACATCATAGCAAATTTCCTTTACTTAGCTCATTTCATTCTTGAATTATACTATTCACAAGCAGGCAGGCATATATAAATCCAAAAATAATCTTTTCAGATTCTTCGACTGAAAAAATTCCATAAAATCTTGATTTTTTAAACAGTAATAATTTTTAGTTTACGATATTATTTCCAAAATGAAGTAAAATTCCACAATTGATAATGTAATGCTGAAGTAATGCACTCTGATGTGTAACTACTAAACGAAACACATGCAAGCAGCATCGGTTAGAAAACCATGTTTATACCATTTTCCATACGAGATACAGTTGAAACCATTTTCAATAGGTATACAATTTAAAAATACCTGGGACATTTACATATCGATAGTAACAATATTTTCCGTCTTCAGCGAAACGGTTGAATGGCCTTACCATTGTTAAGATCAGATTTCATTCAAATGAAGCTAGGCAACATGAACAAAAGCTTTAATGCTGTGAGGCTGGCAAGACTGTAATTACTTACCTTTTCTTCAACAAAATCATGTTACTTGAAGTTTCTTAGAGCTAAATTTCGGTATTTATGTATCATTGAACTTTACATTTTCCCTGAAAAAACTATCGTTTTTGATCTCCCTTGTTTGCGGTATCACGAGACTACTAATGCTGCTACTGTTCCGCTTCCATTGATTCATGATGGCAGCTGTCATTTGAGAAAGTCACGCTTTGTAACAACAGACGTTCTGTTGCCATTCCAAATGAAATTATAGCAACGTATTCTGAAAATATTCTGACTACGTAGAATGATGGAAGGAACGAAAATGGAATTAAATTGCTTCTAGCTTCATATTTCTAATAAATGATAACAACAACACAAATATCAGTCAGAATGAAAAATGCGAAAGCACACATTAAATATTTTTGAAGAATTTATTTTCAAACACTAAAGAATGCAGACGATTGCCTATTCTGAATATTAAATCTAATTATTTTTATAAGAGCGACTGAAAGAATCGATTTCAATGGGCAGACGATAATTAAAAAAATACTATTTACAACAAAGATTAAATACTATTTATAGAAATTGTAACCTTGTATTTTAAATAAATCTATAAAAAAAGCTTACTTAATAAAATAATTTATGGCAGAAACTTAATTAACAACTCATTTAGCTTTATTATTCTATCAGAATTAAAGAGCAATTACAAAAAATTATTTATGTAAATGATAAATAAAACAATGCTTTGCTACAATAAAATTTGTGTATTAGTTAAAAACATAATATCTCAATTGAATAAATTTATAGAGCTTAATTTTTGATTTGATTTAATTTTTTGACAACATGATTACTGACAATCACAAAAGATTTATTTACATATTACAAAATGAAAACTAAGAATAGTACTATATTTAATCTATCAATTTAAGATATTATATCACAAAGAGTATGCTTAAATGCGATATCCAGCAAACATGCACAAATTAGAACTGAGATATCATATGCAAATGTGATCTTTCAAATAGGAAATACAACTCTTTTTGATAGTTCCGATAAACGGCGTTGGCCATTACAAGATCTTGATTTCAACCCCCCCCCCCTCTCCATAGCATGATTAGATGGAATAATTTATACATCAATTTTTATTTTGCATGTAGAATTTTTTTTTACATGTGAAAACTCATGAGCAATAAAATATTCCTCGTTGATAGAAACATGTAATAATTATATTAACGTAATAGCTTCTCGACTTTTTTGCGCAAGAATACATAATTTTTGTAGTTTCATATATTAATATCGACGATTAATATAATATCTGAAGAATAGTATTAAGAATAACTAAATAACAATAATTTAATGAGGGGCAAAATGATTTAATTTCATCAGAATAATTAAGAGCCCCACAGTAAGATAATATCTAATGAAATTATTTTAATGCCTTCTTTTCCTAAAATTTAGTTTCTCTCATATACGGGCGCTTCGATATTTAATGGAATTCAATTAAAAGAAGATGATGACATGAGATGGACATATAAGAAAAGCAGTTTAGAATAGCACCAAGAATCATTTAATGAAGGATCGTTTCAGGAGACAGATAATAATCGCTGGAATTTGCGCTGACAAAGCTGCAGTCAAAGTTGTATTAGATCGGAGATTATTCAGTTAGTAATCCTTTTCTTCTCATGGTGAATTTTCTTATAACTAGTTGGCTTTAGTTCTTTGTACTCGGATGTCTCCTCTATGTTACCATTCAAGTCAGTGGATCATTTTGACGTTTTATTTATTTTTTATTATTTGATTGCTAAAAATACTAATTTAATAGTAAGGAGTTCAATTCCTTTTCGTGGAACTTAAAATAAATATGTATTTCAAGCAAATAAACAAATCCTTGAATTAGGTGAATATTTATGCATGGAATTGTTATTTCAAGAGCAAAAGGTTAATATTGAAATGGATGTTAAGCCAAATGAAATAATTCCATGACTTACTCAAATTTGCTATTATTTTTTTAGAATAAGGGTATTTTTTTAAAAAAATACCATTTAATCTATAAAAAATAATTCTAATAATGGCCATTACAAGGTGTGATAAACTTTACTATCAGAGGTAGATATGCGAAATTTTAAAGTATTTAAGTATAAAGTATTAAATGTATATAATATCTATCATAATATTATTATTAAAAGCATTATTTATATTAAAGTATAAAGTATTAAAAACAAAATGTCCTAACGACTAGACATGACGATTAACCGGAGACGAAAGAAAATGCCTCAGGTTAATCGGATCCAACTGGAAAACAGGCCTATTTTACAGATTTGTGTCTGTAATATATTATATTATATATATATATATATATATAAATATATATCTGTATATATATATATATATATATATATATATATATTCAAGATGCAGAAAAATTATACAAAATGTAAACATTCTAGAAAAACCAAAATTTCAGTGCTGACAAAGAATTCTACATAATTCCAGGAAACAAAACGCGAGTGGGCTTTGCCAATGAATTCAAAGTCGTTTCTTTTAAACAATTACGCATATCGTTTTCAACCAAAGATAAGAATAAAATAATACGAATTTTCTTTGCTAAATTCTGAGAGATTGCTCTAGGAAATATTTCGACCTTGACCTAAATTTCGAGTAGACATTTCTGGTCTGGCCGCTCCCTTTTAGTCTTGACCTCTATCGAAATCGTATTAAAAAATAAAATTGTAAGATCCTTTGACCCAGAATCCAAGGGAAATCTATTGTCTCAGTGGTAATATAAAGCAGCCGCTTCCTAAGAAGGAAAATTTTGAGATATTCTCAAAAAAAAGAAAAAAAATTTTTTTTTTTTATATTTTTTTTTTTTTTATCAAAAAAAGTTAATAAATATAATAATATTAATCTTTACACAATTTTTTGTACATTTAAACGAAACAAATACTGAAGAGGTGTGAGATTTGACAACGAATTTAAATAACAGTTTTTACATAATATTATTAATAAGTTGAATGCCATTGAGTCTCTTGTAGAAGGAGTGGAATCATTGCCACTTTCCCACATACTCCCTAATAATAGTCTTTCTATCCCCCTCCTTTTACATGAAAATTATTTACGATGACCATGGGAAAGATAATTAACGCCACAAATGGTAAGATTTTTTTATTTTATTAAAACGGCATCAAAGATCTGAATATGGCGGAAGGCTGACAACGGAAGTGAAATATCTTTCTGATCCTTCCTTAGAATGGCAAAGTAACAGCATTAAACATGAGCTGTGCTTTGTATTTCAGATTATGGTAAAGATAATGCGTTTAGACGTCTTTTTGACCGATTGAAACCAAAAGTTGACAGAAAATTACAATTTTAGTACCAAGATCACATGCCAGTTTGATCAAAATTGTTCCTTTTTTGAATTACCGCATTTAAATGCTCACAGATCGACAGAAAGAAAAAAAACCCATAAGACGGATTTGGTATTAAGTCTGATCGGTTCTAGATGCTAAACTTTTGTATTTCTTTATCCAGTTCCTTATGTTTTGTAGTTATCGTGCTCATTTGTAATAAGTCCGAAAATCTCTTCTTTTCAAAATGTGACAGAAATTTACAAATTTGGTGCTAAGGAGGGCATATCAAATGTCATTTTTCTAGCTAAAAGTGTTTTTGATTGGTTGTGCTTAGACTTATTTAAAAAACACTTTTTTGGGGGGGAGGCTAAGTGAGGTTTGAAACGTCGAAATTTGTTTAAATTCTTGGATGGTAGGGACGAATTTGGACATTTACATAATTTTAACAATAACAATGCTTTGCTTACGTTTACTTCGTATATGAGAAACCAAAAAGGAACATATGACGTAAAAGCATTACATACGTCAAAGTGTATTTAGATATTTGATTTGATATGTAATTCTGATGTTATATAAATGAATATGCATTAAAACATGTTTGAACAAATCTAGGCTCACATTCATATCATTCTGCAATATAACAAAGTTGGGTATTATGACCAAAATTGGAAAACTCAACGATTTTTTTTTTCCCCATGAAGAAATTGTTACATTAATTTTAGAAGTGAAGTCATGAAATTTTAAAAGCAAGAGGAAAATAATAAACATATGTAAAAAAATTTCAATTATCTCATCAATTACAAAAACAACATTGTTAATGGTTGTAAAAAGAATTTTTTTAATATTTTCATCAACACATTTAAAACAATTACAAAACCGATGAAAGCAGAATTTTAGTAAAACAAATTTAAATAAAAAAAAAGCTTTTAAAATATTTGTGCAGTAAAAAGTTAAATTTGGAAAAAAATATATATATTTGTAACTTTTTTTTTAAAGTTTTGTGGTCTATCGTTTTTTAAACTCACAATCAAGTAGCAAAACGGCTATGGGCTCAAAATTTAATTAATGATTAACTGGTAAATAAATTTTCAAATTATTAAAATAGTGTACTATCACTGAGGAAACATAAATGTTCAAAATTTCTATCTACAAGTACATCAGAAAAACGAGTAAAGATTACAAAATTTCATTTTTACAAACATGTAACAAGTAAAATGAAATAAAAAAGTTTAAAAAAGTTATTATAGTATTTTGCAAATGGTATTTATACATATGATAACGCAATGCCGCGTGTTATCTAACTGCACGTTGTTTAATTCTTCAACCTTTAGATTCCAAATTAATTGTTGAGTAAGAATTTTATTGTTGCATTAAAAAGCACTTTTATTCCAAGAAAATGCATAATAAGTAAATTCAAGCAAATAAACATCAAAACGATTATCAGCGTTCTGTAGCAATATTCATTCCAATATTTGATTAAAAAAAACCTTTTCTAAAGATTCAGACATTACAAAAAATTTTATTTTAAATATTAATTTCGTGGTATTTCAAAATATCCGATAATATATTGCATTCTGTAGGCCACCAATTTTAAAATAAGCAAATGATTTTTTTTTAATTCAAAGTACTCACATTACACAAGATTATCATCCGACCAGATAAATTATTCGATTTGCGATGAAAAAATAATTATTCGCAAATAGAAACAAAAGAAATTATATTCATTGTTTTCAATACAACCAAACTTAAAATTCCTGCACAAAGGACTTCAGGTAAAGAATCATTGTTTCTATTTAATGCTTTTAAAATTTACAGCAACGAGTGAATCCATTTACGATTCAAGGTAAGAAATTTCAAAATTCAAGGTATTGTTCATCTTTGGTTGACTGCATTATTAAAATATCCTTTTTTTTTTTTTTTTTCTTGTCAAGTAACATCAGATGGATCAGGATTTAATGCTAAAATTTCAAGGAACAAATGCATTAGGAGTTGGAATGCAAGCATCCTTATTACAAGCATTCTAGTAAAACTGGCCATCGGAGACAATAATTCTCGCTCATAATGCATTTTAGAATGAGAGAAAACTGTTGGGAATTTCTATATTTTAAATTATGAAATAGTATGCATTCTTTTCTAAATTCATATTTTTTTTTGTACTTACATATTACAAAGCTTTTCATTCCTTGAATAACACGATGTAGAAAAAAAATGTGGATTTTGATGATTTCTGCATAATTAGCGCGGTATTTTGATAAAGTATTGGTTTTTCATTTAAGCCTTCAAAGTATTATGGATTTAACTCTTTTACCACTAGCATGATACTCGGATTTTATTTATAAATCTTGGCGAAACAAACAGGTAAAAAGAGTTGTTCTTTATTAGTAAATAATTGTTTATACCGATCGTGCAGACACAGATGAATTATGTTATAAAACAATGAGATTTATATTTATTCACACACACACACACACTAGCTGGTACTCTGCCGCAGAAGGAATAATTTTGAAAATAATGTATAAAATTTAAAATATCTGTCTTGTTTAATTAGGAATGATAGAAAGAATAACATTTATTTTTGTGTCGGAAATGAATAGATTCATTGAAATTGAACGACATATAAAGGAGAAGCATAAATAATATTTATATATATTTTTTTACTTTATTATTCAAGAGTTTTAGAGTGCACAATATTTCTTTGTTTTTACATCTTCAGTAGAAATAACTTTCTGCAGAAATTTAAAATTTATAAGTCTAACTCTTAGCATCCAGCATATAATTGGTTATCTGAAAGACATGGATATTTTAGGTTAAGTCCGCACATTTAAAGTGATTGACCTGGCGCTTTGTTAATGGTAATCGAAAATCGAATGGGGAACTGCAGTCGTTTGAAATCAAAAGGAATGTTGGAGGGAATAATGGGAATGAGGGGAGTGAGCACATCTTCCCCAATCGAAGTTCTTTAACAATAGTTGCCACGCTTCTTGCCTCATATTGGTTTTTTGATTCTGATACTCGTGATTAGATAGCATGTAAAAGTTGCCTATCGGTTCTTGCCTCATGTTGATATAGACTGAAACACGTGGATTTGCAATTTGTAAGCGATCTGTTTAATTGCTCTCGGCAGGAAGTGCATAAGAGACAGACATTCATTTTTATTTATATAGATGACGTAATTTTACTATGCCTATAATCATTACCGAATGTGAATATAATGCGGGTTTCGATTTCTCATGTTAATCTCCTTTCCAGAACTTCTAAATCAATATTAATTGATTAACAAAATATAATCTGATGAATGCAAATAAGGTAATAAAAACATGTCACATTTACTTTTTCCATTCCTTTTACGTTTTATGTTTTACCATAAATAGAATTGATACTATCGGGATTTGGCATGCTTTTGACTAGTTTTATTCGTTTGAATAGAACTTTAAACAAACATATTTTATCTTAACCATATTATGAAACAGAGTGTAGAATATTGCAATTTTATTTTTAAAAAAAAGAAGAAGAAGAAGCTTGAATTGTACCTAAGTTTTTCATTTGTTCGTTTGAAGAACGGTATAATAAAGTTTGCTATAACATTTTGAAACTAATATGGCATTATAAGAAAAAACTTCTATACATAGTATAAAATGAAGTCTCCTGAAAACGCCTGTATGTTTGAAAGAGAAAAACTCAAGAAATAATTGACATTGGAGATATTTGTACCATTTTTAGGGCATATTTATGGGAAAATTGTAGTGTATTGAAGTCGTATCAAGATAGAAAAAAGAGAGTTAAAAATGCGATTGTAATTATTTTTCTACTACGGTTTGCAAATAACTATAACTATGATACGCATATGTGATATATTTCTTTGTTTACATCTGATTTTAAACAGCGATTCAAAGTTTATTAAGACCCAAAAAAGTAACTGATATTGAAGATATTTGTACATTTTGTAGGAACTTCATTGGGGAACGTTTTATCAAAATAAAGTATTTCTAAATGTGTGGAATAGAAAATTGTTTTGTATTAAAAAGTTTTTAGTGGTTATTTTTGATAATTTCTAAATATATTTTCATGTCTTTTTGATGTTGTGTGACATACCCATGTATCAGGTGGAGACTAGACAAGTTTAAAGCTAATTTTTCCTCTTGTATTTTATGCCATGGGCAACGCTGTGCAGGTACTATTAGTTTCATACGCATAGACAAAGAAGATGGGCATTGACTGGTTCATTAAATCAAGAATTCCATTTATTATCTGAATATCTTCGGTGATTTAAAATTAAAAAAAAATAATCCACTCCTAATTGTGTTTCAATGCGCAATACATTTGCATAAACGCAATCAGTACCAAGACAATGGCGCATTCAAAATGAAGAGTCTTGCCTGTCAATTGCAGACACTTAGCCGTTCATTACAGTTGTATCTACGTTCAACAAGTTGTTTGAAAGCATACGATTCATCGCAAAGAGGATTATCGAGTTAAGATAACACGAAATACACATTTCCACTACAAACAAAAGGCTGCATTAGATGCACCAGAGGCAAACCGATGATGCGTGTCTGCAATTTGGCAAAAGCACGCATATAAATTGTTGAAAACAAGAGTTCAATAGAATCAATCAAGGTTCAGTGATACTTTCCAGCGAACTCAGCTAATTCCTTTTAATTTTAGATCTTAACCTGCAGCATGCGTACTCCAGGCAAAAGCGTCTGAGATATTAAAAGCAATTCACGTGACTTGTATACTATGCACTGAAAGGAAAAAAAATTCGTAGTGAGAGGTGAATGCGCTATATGAGTAAACAGAAATTTAAGTAATAACATTAAATTGAAATAATATAAAAATAATTATAGGTTACTATTAACCAAAATGTTAACATATCTTGTTACGAATCGTTTATCATTATAAATACAAGAGACAGACATATTAGAATAATTAACCACAATGTAAAATTTTCGTTCAGCTATAATCATCAAACCCCCTAAACTTTATAAATATCAATAAGTAATTATAAAGAAATAGAAGTAGCTTGTTACTTCAGAAATGGCTGAAAAGAATATATATATATTTTTTTGAGATTAAAATTGAAATATAATTTTTTAAATCAACCTGATCTTCATAACCAACATGATAATTATTTGAACTATATATAATCAAGGCCGACTTGAATTTTACTCGCACGCACTTCTCTATAAATAATGCAATGAGATCCACGTCATTATGAGTTATTTGCTCGAAAAAGTTATTTTACACTCGAATGAATGTAACCAAGTCTTAAAAATATACCTAAAATGAAGAGATTAACAGTTTTATATAGTTAAGAAATGTGTGCTGGCGTCTTGGCCTATGGATAGTGCGTCGTCCTCATGATCTGGGAGTCCCGGGTTCGAGATAATGAACGCGCTGCCAATTTAAAGGCATCCTGTTTTCCCTACAAGAGCTTCCAATATGAAAAGTAAATCCGAAAATAACAATAGAAAAATAAAAGTTTTCACACATTTTCAAACACAGAAGTGAGAGCTACTATAGTTTAATTTTATTAACAAAGTATTATTTTGCACGGTAAAAATGAGCAATTAAGCCAGTTAGAAAACCAGCGAACTGAAAATCACGCGAATAATTAGCATACTTTTAGCTTATAAGTTTAACCCTTTATTTCTTTACAATACAAATATAATTGACCTGAATAAAAAAATGTTTCGTTAAAATTTTTTATTTTGCAGCAGGAAGCACAGGTACAATGCGATCTAATAAAATTCATCATTACGTATAAGCAAAAAAATATAACACACACTATTCATTATTCGTTTTTCGAGTCATAAAATAATTTCTTTTCACTCAATACGTTCACAAAAAAATGTTCCACTTTTTCGCATTTCGGAAAATAATCATTTAAAAATTTAATCTCTTAAATCACTTTTTAATATGATATTATTTACTGAATAGCATAAACCCGAAAATTTTGAATATGCATTCAAAGACCACCAAATACATTAACGGAAGGCAACAAAGAAATGGCATTTCCCGCAATAATAAAATACCGAGACATTAGATTAAAAAACAAAAATAAAATATCAAAACAGTAGACAGAGAAAATCAATATTACGAAAATGCGGAAATGATAAAAGCGGATACATACGGAAGGATAGATTAAATATCCCCTTCTCCACCATTTTCTTTTTGTTGCCGATGTGGAATTCGGACAGTGAATAAAAGAAACGGAGGGTGTGTATACCTGTAATCCACAGATCTAGATTAAAATCAAACTGGGCCATTCTACCTACTATTGAATCGCATACTTTTGAATTCGTGTGATAGTCGCCAATTGAAACAAACCGACATTTCCGACAACGTACCTTATTTCTCGAAAAGACAAAACTCTTGCTTTTAATTAGTTTTTGTTCAAAATTTAGAAGTCGACATGCTTTCTTTTGAGCCAGGAAGAATGGAAGCCAGGAGAAATGCCATTTGATTCAACATGAAACAATCTCAAGAAACAGATGAAAGATTCTAAAAATTCTTATTTCCATTAAGTATAAAGATTTGTTGTTGTTTATTCCATAAAAATTTGCATATTAAATTAATACCATTGAATTTATAGATTGATTATATAATATATCTCGTGGAAATCAGAACAATAACAACAACAAAAACTCCTCTGAAGCACTTATAATACTTAACAAAACAGATTTTCATTGCAGTGTCATTCTGTTATTTATATCTCTGTATTTTAAGCGATCTGGTACGAGTCTAGCTATTCTAGGGGTTCCCTCTGCTCCCATCATTATTTTTAAGGTGACAGAATTTCATTCATATCATACTTTTTATTGCAATGCACGGATATAGTTTTCTCTGAGCCGTCTACTTTGCGAAGATTTTATCTCATTTAGGGGAGAGGTGTGGAAGGATCAGAGCATTTCTCAAATTCTTCGACCTTGATTTTCGTCCTATTAGATATACTTTATTGCTCAATTTGTTTACACGAGTATATGAATACTGCATCGTTTCTGACCATATTATTTTAATTCAGTCCGTAAATAACCCGAAATTATTTTATTGTTAAATGTAAGTATCTTCCCCTTTCATCTTTCCTCTCACCCCTATTTTGACGAATTAAAGCCAGCCTACCGTATATGCAAAGAAGCAGAAGATTTTAAAATTCGTTTTCAAACAAAAGTTTGTATGCTTTACAAGGAAACAACGCATAGTATCCACCCCCCTTCCTTCTTTAGACCACCTGTTTTGGTAGAAAAGAAAGAGTTAAAGTAACGAGATAAGAGTTTTTTGGCGATTACAATATTTTCTACTGATATACTATAAGAGGATTAATTACGCATTTCATTTGTTTGAATTCAATTTCAGAATTTCGTAAATTATTTTGAGCAAAATCATCTCTAGCGATAAATAGAAAATAAATCTCAAAGAAAGATTTCAAGTTTAAAAGATTCCAAACAAGCATAACACATAGTAGATTATATTTACAAACAAGCAAACAAGTAATAGATAATTTTTTAAAAATTCAATTCCTTATTTATATATATCATATTATTTATGATCGGATATCACGTCAGTAATCAGATGAAAAAATGTTATTGAATTTGAGTGAACGAATAAAAAGTATTTTATTGACGATAAAAAAAGTTACAAATCAAATTCTTATAGAAATGTATTGAAATTAGAGAAAAAAAATACGGAAATAAAATTATCTTCAATTAAAAGGCATATATATTATATATAAAGTTTAAAACCATGTAAAAATATGTACGTGAAATAATAACCTGCGAAAATATAGCTGAAGTGAATCAAAAATTCAACTTTTAATTATCCTATATTTAAACACAAACTTATCGTTTTGGACTTCGAAAAATTGATAGTAACCATCTAGTTTTGGAGAGTACGTGCGCCATATTTTATCAAAATAAACAAAACAAAAATTGTAGATTTGCATAAAAGACATACGAACAAAAAAATATATAGATATTATCTCCATAAAAATATATAGAAACATTTTTATCGAATGAATAAAACATTATTACAATGATATTTGCAGTAAAAATCGATACATTTTCAAAAACAATAAAAGCGATACTTATTTTTATAGTCTTTGTACACTTTTTATATCATATAAACTAATCTTCCGAAAATATATTCAATACCATAATACAAACAGCTTTGTTTCTAAACACCTTAACCAATAAGGTGAACAACATTTAAGCATTTGAACATATAAGTAAACATACCTCTCATATTTCATTACCAATAGCTTTATATATATCCCTCTCTTTATAGAAGACGCTCGCAACCAAAAATAAACTCATCAGTGACATAATGTACAAGCCTTGGATCGGAAGGGTGGGTCACTGAATGATTTATATAGAGCGTTCTTGAACTTGTCGGCTGGTTCAAACTGTCTGGGAAATCTCGAGCTGGTTCATCATTAACGGGAAGGCAATAACCTACTAATGGTTAAACCATGCTATGCAAATGTGCTTTAGTTCAATATCTGTTGCCACAGACGGTTTATTCGAGACCAATTGAAAAGCATATGCCGTATGACAAATGAACATTATGAGTGCTTTCCAGTGAATTCGGAGCAATAAAAATCATAACGAGCAGATGTTCAGAGATTCTAAGTGACATACGAAAAATAGTGTAAACAGTAATTCGTATAAGTAAGAAATAGTGGTGTTTTGTAAAAGTAAAAAAAGGTTGATAAAGAGTAAATATACTCATGTTTAATTTATGGGATGTGATACAGACATCAACGTTATTTATTGAAATATTTTAATAGGACTGACTAGCCATGAAAAATTTATTTAAAAAAATTGGAATTAATACTTAGTTAAACTTGTAGAAAGTTTGATGCGTTTCAATCAAAATTTGATAATATCAAGTAAGGGCAAACAAGAAAAAAATTATTACTAATTTCCGACAAAAAAATTAAATAACAAGCTTTCAAACTGTTTTATAATATTAAATAGCTAAATGTTATATTTGATATGCACAAAAAATGGTTAAAATTTGATACGTTAAAAGTTTAATTTGTAAAACGTAATCAAATTGTAAACATGACATTTTTAAAAATTTGATTTGTTTTAAATCTTTGGCTTTAATGATTATTTTATATCTTGAATGTTTATTGATCCCCACTTTTTGTTGTCATTAAGTTTAACTTGCTAGCTTTGCTATACGTTTTGTCGATTCGATTTCAGATGCGATTTCCACGTTCAATGGTCTTTTTTTCCCCTTTTCGAATTAATTACTACAAATTCTGAAAAAGCGGCTTTTCCGGGAGTTGACTTTCACTCCAGTTGTACCCCCATCAAAATCTTATTGTACCCCTGTGGGTACGCGTACTACCCTTTGGGAAACACTGTCCTACAACATAGTTCTTTACAGAAATAACGAAATTGCCAAGAAATCATTACAAATTGCAATCTAATTCAATTTATTCATCAAAATATAGCAGAAAAATCTAAAACTAAAACAAAGAAAATTCCTCATAAAACATTTTTCAACATTTTAATGTTTATAGGCTGGTACATGAGCTATAATATTCGTAATACAATATACATGAGGAAAAAGTCATTCAAAATGCTTTATAAGTCATATTGTTAGAACTAGAGTACGAAATTAGGCACATAGTTTTTTTAGAGAGGTTTCTTTTAGCTTTCTGAGAAATTTTCCCCAAATTTTAACTGATTGATTACAGATTAATCTAATTGGTAAACATTTTTACTCAAAAACTTCAGAGTATATTGGACGAAAAAAATTTTAACACCATTTCAAAAAGTTTATAATAAATATTTAAACGTATTTTATTTTTCACGCAATATATATTTTTATTTTAATTTAAATAATTTTTAAAAAATATTTTACATTATCTTTCTTTATTTTAGTAATTGCGTTTATAAGCATCGAGCGTTTAGACTTTATTAAATATATAGATATTACGTGCATGTTATCGCTATAATAAGTAAGATACTATATATAAAATCAAGTTTTAAAAATAAAGACAAACGAATCAGGTAATTACATTACCATACTATGATATTTTAAACTAGAGACTCGAATCTCTTAATTTTTTTTCACCTTTTCCAATATTTTCCTATTCTCCATGGAAGAAATTCCGAAAATATAGAATTCCTGATAGCTAGAATTTAAGTGATTTTTTTTTAATTACTTTTTCCTCACACATCATTTTGAATCGCATCAACAGAATCCTCCTATCACTGAAGCAACGAAGTCGTAACACGAAAATGTCCATCACAGTCAATTAGGCGCCTTGAAAAATGAGATGGTCTTTAAAAAACTTGGCGAAAAACGAACCGAAAAATGCATTTTTTTCCCCATCTCCTCACAGAAGCTGGGGTATGTGAAACTGCCTGAGGGGACACGAGACAGAGAAGGAAGCGCAACAGCAAATTGTGTTACATGGCCATTATTTTCGGTCTGATGCACTGGGAGTCTACACGGAAAAATCTGAAATCTGATTTTGCAGGAGAATTTATTGTCCGGCGAAAGAAAGAAACAGCAATTTTTCTCCACTTTAAAAAGAAATGATGTACAAAAACGCCAGAGGCATTTGACTTATTTATGGTATTCGGTAATGAGTCCTGTTTCTGCAAAAGAAAACTAGTAAAAACTGATCGCTTTAGGGCATAAATGCAATTTCACCTCTTTACGAAAACCAAATTACTTTATTGAGATGATACATGATTTATTTTTAAGTGATATAATTTTTAGGTGGAATAAACATTCAAATTTTTGAATATTTCATTGGCATGAAAATGGTACAATTCAGCACTGGGAAATGATTAGTATTAAAATGATTCTTTGAAAGCTTGTTATTTCGAGTACAGTAGAATTTTATTACAAAATTCAAGTCACAAAACATTTGCCGGTGCATATTAGGATAGAATTGCACTTTAAATGTGTTTTCCATAGACAATTTTTGAAAGACTTACATATGTAATCAAATAATCAGAACAGTAAATACGTTATGCTGATAAATATCACTAATCTGAAGCCCATTATAGGCCATGGTTCGATAAAATGACAAATTTTCTTTATATACTAATTTGGACTTCGGCATTTGTTATCTTCTGAATTTAAATTTAAATAATATTAGATGCTACATTTAATCCGTAGCGCGTTTTTTGGCAAAGAAATTTAATCATAAACCATTCTAAATTGTAATGCTATTTATACAGGATTTTTTCAAGATAATTTCTACAGCATTAGAGTCAGGTATATATTTCCAGCTGAAAATATGCTCTGAACAATACAAATGATCACTTTTTAAGAATATTAAGTGAATAAGATTCTTAAAAAGGAAATTCTGGAAAGCGAAATTAAGGAATTTATATTTTCTTTGAGTTTTCAGGCTCTGAAGTCTAATTTAGTGAAATATAGCTAATATGTCAAGATTTTAAACAAAAGTTTCTCTTTTCTGAGATCAAAACTGATTGATTTTCGAATTTCATTATTTCAGCCCGTCAATAGACGCTTTAAAGGAAACACCATGAATTTGATTGAAGGGTCTGTCTCGAAGCTGTCATTAAAATGATCTAAAAGAGTGACATTTAAATATATATTTTTCATTCGGATATAATCACGTAAGTAATATTTTTTGTTAAAATGTTAATGTAATAAGAATATTTCATTAAATATAACTAATTGAGCTAGAAGGAGTGGATAAAAATTTAAATACTGTAATTATTCAGAAATGCATTCATTACTTTAAAAGAAATATATATTTTTTTGTTATTTAGAGCATTTTTGAAACTGGAAACAAGACCTATTTCTAAAGGTCAGGATAAGTGTGAACGCAGTTGTATATTGATTCTATAAATTCAATACCTGAAGTTAACTAATAAAAATTCGAAAATGCAGTTTGAAATTATCAATGCACTGCAATTGAAATTTCTTACTGTGCATCGCCACTTCAAGTAAAATCACAGTTTTTGCAAGTACATAATCAATGACCAAGGGTCCTGATTTTTTTTCTTCTTGTAGGTATTTATCTGCAATGTCAGTGCCATAATCCTAACTAGGTAGCTGCCTAATATGAGTAAACTCAAGAGGGACTGCAAGCAATTACCATCTCAGTTGCCAAATAAATTTGTATAGAATACAAACACTTCGAATTAAAAAATAGTATGATAATATCAGTGCCTCAAAATTTGTGAAAAATCTACAAATTTGGAGTAAAGACCCTATATCAAATTTTAACCGTCTAACCTAAACCATCTTTGAGCTACCTTTTGTCACAGACAGAAAGACAGACGAGCGTTTTTCAAACATGTATTTTTCGAACTCTGAGAAATCTAAAACGTGAAGATTTGTCAAAATCTTGAGTTCGAATTTTTTGATGATTACTATATTTTCTCTGCATTACATATAAGAGAAGATAAAAATTACATTGATGCTAGCAATCTTGCACAATTTTATTAAAATATTGAATTTCATTGATAGATAGCGTTCAGCAAATCTTGGTTTGCAGTATTTCTTATTTTAAATCAATGACTGATTCAACACAGAACTTTGCTCAAACATGAGATAAAGCAGCAGGCACGTAGGCGAACATTTTGGTTCGGTCACAGAACTTTAAAACCTTACGTTTAAAAGGTCAACATTATTTGTTTGCATTTTAAAAAAAAAAACAACACCATAGAAGAAATTATGATGCTTATAAAATTACTGAGCATGCATAACTTCAATGGCGCCGATGACCTCTAGAAAAACGCGAGTCAGAATAGTTTCAGAGAAGCATCCCAAACTCAATAACCGACCACCCTACCTTCAATTTATTATCCTGATAAATGAGTTCTTTAGATTCACTTGCTCCAAAACAATAGACCATTCGAATGTCTACTCGAAAGGATTCGAAAACAGGAAAAGACTGTTATTACAGCATTAGACATCGATGTGTTTAGAGGAGGTCCATAGATAGATAAGCCGGATGGCAAACAAAACGCATCAGATGAGATTAGCAGTTCGTGCCAGTGGCGACCAAATTCTGGCAATATCGATAAGCTCATTTGTTCCGTTTTTTACATATCTCAGCCCGGAAGATATTCCGCAATCACTTATTTATCTTATCTCGGCGTCTTTCTTTTTTATGTGATCATTTACAGAAGACAATAGCAAAATTAAATTTATTTAAAGAGAGAGAGAATGAGAAATATATCGCCTTGCATGTTTTCCAAGAATTTTGATAAAAAGCTTAGAAGTTATTTAGAAAAGTTAAAATATCTAATAGTTTAAACTTTATTTGTGCACCTTGATAGATAAAGTTTGAAGTAAAAACATGATTTCAATGTTTAAATGGCAAAAAATACAAACCCATCATTTTGAAAGGCATTTTATTTTACTCATTTCGAAGAACATAGGGTCACTTTTATTGATGGCCCTGATGCAATTAGAAGGGAAAATCGATAAAATTCAATGTACTCCCCCCAAAAAACCAAGGAACACATTTTTAAAAAGCTAATTTTTATAGTTTTCTATGTTTTAAGTTATCTATACTTATAATAAAGCTCAATGTGTGTGTGTGTGTGTGTTGGCGCTCTACAGGCCAGTAGGTTGGACCTACAGCTACCAAATTTGGTACATGTATACCTTGGTGGTCCGGAATGTGCACCTCGGAGCCTTTTTTTCGAATTTTTAATTAGAATTTGAATTAATTAAAATTTAAGCGAAATTTCGACGTTTTTCCGCTATAACTTCCGAAAATATTATCGCATAAACATGATTTTTACATTCATTTAAAGATTAAAAAATTAGCCTTCTAATGGTATCAGTGTTTTAATGTATAACTTAAGCGTCTATTTTTAACGAATTTTTAAAGAAATATTTTAACCATGTTTTTTTAGCACGTGACTGGATAAAATAAAATAAATATAAATGTGATATTTTCTTTAAAAAATAAATGCAAAGCAAAGGTTTCTACAATCGTTTGCAATATCTATATCATTAAGTCAATAAATCTTCTTTATTTACGGTAAACCTGATTGAATTTAGACAGGATATGCATTGAAGTCCCGACTCAATGGCATATTTATGTAATCGTTTGCAATATCTGTATCATTAATTTAATACTTTTTTTCCCTTTCTCGCTTTCTTTAAAAAAACATATTTAATATTTTGGCAACATCATCGAATTTTTTTTTTTTTTTTTTAATATTTAGGAAGCATAACCGCTGGTTAAAACTGACTGATTTATAAAAGTAAAGAATATTATTAGGAAAAGGTGTACTTTTAGAACTTTCCGGCCATCATCTTAAAGAAAATATTAATTTAAGGTCAATCAATGCCCAGAATTACTTCAAGGCTAATGAATATGTGATTTAATTGAAAATTTTAGAACGCTTTACTCATGGCGAACCAGCTGGTCGCCAAAGGCGGCTAGTGTAAAATATATCTTACGTAACAAATAAGTTTTTGGCATGTTTATAGACACTAGCTCAATTTCAAGTGCTTCATGCAAAATAAGCGATAGATACTTTTCAAAAGAAGTCAAACAATCAAATTTTAAAAATTGATCTTCATTGAATCTCAAAAATTAATGTCTTAATTTTAATAATTTTTAATCAGGTAGAGACTAAACTCCTAAAGAAAGAAAACATTCTTATTTGTCAACATTATTTTAGGCAACAGAAAGAAACAATAATTTTATATAAATTTTCTAACATTAGCAGAAATAATCAAACTCTTTCTTTTTGGAATTTAACTTCTATATTTCAATCATTTCACAATAAAAAATTAACAAAAAAAGTGAAAAGAAAAGACATAAACCAAGTTAAAAAATATTTAAATTTCGATGTCAATGAAATAAAAATTTCCAGTCAAGTAAATTTAAATTTTAAAATCAAGACCAATGGAACGTTTTCAAGTTGTTGTCATCGCACACACAGCTATTATGATAATTTTTACACAAAAATAAACTATAAAGATTCAGCTAATGGACACAACTTTAAATACACATTTCGTGATACAAGTATCCTCGCAAAAGATAAAAGAATATATTCTGAACCGTTGAACAAATTTGTCGAACTTCTTCTACCAGCAGGAGTACTGGTTTTTATGGCTGCTTTTATGTTGTTAAACAATTAATATTGAAAATGTTTATTTAAAATTGTGCATTGCTTCTTAATGAGACAGGAAAAAAGAAAAATTTGATGAAATCAATCCATTACAAATTGCAGTGCGTATATAAAAATGTTTATATAATCAGAAATAAAAATATAAGTGAAAATCCTATTCCGGAATTAGGGCCCAAAGAAAACATTAAAAAAATTCTTTATTTCAATAATTGGCAAAGCCATGCGATTGAATGTTTGATGGGACAATTAAATCAATTTGAATTTTATTATAACAAAAATATTTTTAAAGATAGTGTAAACCAGTCAAACTTTTAAAATATATCAAAATTCGAGAAAAATTTGAGCGGAAAGGAATCATTAACAGCGAATGCATAATCAACTACTATCAATAACATGATTTTTGGTTTTAAAATAGTGTAAAAAAAAAAATTCATGAGATAATATTTGTGGATGTGATTTTCTGTTAATTTTGAGGAACAGGCGACCAAATTTCATGAAGATCGGACAAAACTATATATTTACATAAAAAGACATATAAACATTCATCTTCATATAGGTAGATCACACTATAAGTGCTTTACATAATAAAAACGGACCAGTCTTAAATATTAAAATTTTCACACTTAGATGGATACAAAACTCATGTAATGGTGGTTAATTCCTTATTGCATAGTTTCAAATATTTTTTTCAACTGACAATGAGCCTTTTTGTATTAGCAAATTAGATATAAAATTTATATCATCTGAAAAATAAATTTAAAATGTTGTAAATTCACATAAGGTTGGAAACAATAGCAAAGCTAAAGAAATAAGCACATACATTGCAGGAACTTCACATTCCTCGCTAACTATCATCGCTCTTTACTGTACGAAAACTCTTTTTGTAACGCAAGCTATAACTTTTAAAATAGAATTGTCCATATGATGATAGGTTATTTCTTCTAAAAGAAATCGAGGTCTCATCCGCGATTTTATTGTCCATTGTGGTCAAGATTATCCAACTTAACGCACGCCCAGTTTCGTAATCGGAAGAAAAGACCAGCCGAACCGTTCGGAATGTGTCCAGCGTGAGAAGTTCCCAGGCACTATGCACGGTCGACTGCAGATGACCTTCTGGATTGAAATAGATGAAGACGAAGAAATCGGCACTTTGAAAAAGAAAGGTCAGTGAATTGACAAGCTTTAGACGGAAAAGATTTATCGGTGCGCAAATATTCGGATAGATCCTAACAGTTTCTTCCACTTTTTTTTACATACTTTGGCATTATTCAGGCCAACAGATTACAAAGTTCAAATGAAAATAAAACTAAAAAGGACATAACCAAATCTTGCTATATTGTTTCCATTAAGCTACTTTTTGAACTGAAGTCTTAAACTGGTTTTCTTTTCTTCAATACTTATATAAATAAACGAGTTTCGAGTTAAGCTACTTTGTCAGAAATAAGATAATCAAATCAATATTCATTTTTGACCTCTTTCCGCTGATCAGCCACGTCACATATCTATCTATAATTTTAGGTATCAAGACCACATTTCATTTATCTACCCTTTGTAATTTTCATTTATTGTTTCCATTATATATATATATATATATATATATATATATATATATATATATATATATACAGACTAAAGATAAAATTCCATGTGCCTTGTCGCGTTTTCAAATTACTGAGTCCTCAAACACGAAAACACAGTAAAACTATAGGCAGATGAAATCACAAGTTGATACAGAGCCACCATTTTGTTATAAAACAAAACAACAAATTTTATCTCTCTAGCTTGCAGTGTTTTTTATCGTTTACATATACATATAAGTAGATTAAAAGACAGTCGACAAGTTTGCGTTGCATCCAAAGTTTGATATTGATATCAATTTTGCTATAATAATTATATAATATAATTATTTCTGTCTCCAAAATATGAAACGGAAACACAAAGTAAATTAGTGGAGCGCATTAAGTATGCATTAAGACGGCATGATTTGTTTCATTTTTCAGTTACGATCAAAGAACGAATAACTAAACTAGAATTTGAGCAAAAAGTTTTAAGAGGCTATACAATTTTCAGTGGGGGGGGGGGACTCAATAACTTTTGTTTACATCATGCCGATGTTCAATAGTACAGACGATAGGTGATATTGTGATGTTTTCACATTATTGTTTCAAACAGGCGAAAAATGAGGAAAGATACTTCTCGAAAGAGACAATAAACATGTTAAATACACTATCGGGAATGATCTCTCGAAAACTTCCTCGGATATTCTTTAATAAATATATTTGTGAACTATTAGCTTTTTCATAATTATTGTCGCCACTAGCGAACAATAGTTGTGAAAAAGTTAATCAACGATAAATCCCTGGGATATACAAATATCAAAAAAATGAATGTATATTTTGGATGCCTTTTTCAAATTGATTAAAATAAAAACTTAACGTAGAATTAAAACTGTAGTAAGAAAAAGAACACAAACCATATTCGTACATGTATATATTTAAATCACTGTAGCACTCT
>JAPMOQ010061688.1:1233463-1244192 GCA_026543055.1 Argiope trifasciata | reverse complement strand
CAGATGTCAGTATTAATACTTGCGATAAAATATTCAATAAGTTGTCGAACTGTCAACTGTTGAATAATCAGTCAGGGTTCACAGAAGTATTTCTCCCAATATCATCCAAATAATTACTTTCTGAATAAATAAGGGTTAGTTTACATTAATTATATTAGTTGACATTTAATTAACTATACAACTGAAGGTCGCTAAATAATTTAATGGATTATTTGGTTCATCCTTTAAAATATTTCAAATATTCCCCATTTTATCAACACTACATAAACGCCTAAAATATCAGGTATATTTCGGACAACAATTAATTTAGTAAAGAAACGACCCGACAACGTCTTTCAAATGGTATATTCTTAAAAATGAATAGTTACAATGTATTTTTGTTGATAAAGTTAATAGCTATTTTAATTGCATTGAAAATGAGAAAGCTTACCACCCGCCTTCCTTTTCTACATAGAATATGTTTAATAAAGAAAAAAAAAAAGTGTTTATTTTTATATACAAAAATCAATCACATTTTTTAAAACTAATGTTTTTTTGAGAATAGGCTAAGTTTCATCTAAGTTTTTAAATGTAAAAATCGTTGTTTAGTATTGTATTTAAAAAGAAAATCAGAGGAATACTCCCTAAGAGGAAATTGATCTGAAAATTTTCACTTAAATAAGCTTTAAATGGACAATTTTCACTTTTATGATCAAAAATAATTGCTATAAAAATAGCAAAATAAAACTAGAAGAGATTAAATCACACATAATAATAATAATAATTTGAAACAAAATTTAGATTCTTATCTGAACGAATAAACTGTAGTAAAATTGTAACAAATAACAGTCGTAAAATGATTTAAAAAAATTTCCTCAGAAGAATAACAAAAAAGAAAAGCCTCCGAAAGAAAATTTTGAATAAAATGTAAATATCGCATTTCATCAAATAATGATTCACCGTATTTGTAATCACATTCATAAAAAACAACAATAAATATTAATTACCATTACAGCCTGATTGCTACTAAAACTTCAAACAAATCATTAAATAAAAGTCTTCAAAAGAAATGCAGGCTGGTAATTCTCATAAAAACACTACACTACCAGACAAAAGCCCGCCACAACATTTCACACCACATTTGACGTCCAAGAGCTGATTAGCCACAACAAAGCTTCAAAAGAACACGACTCAGCGGGCAAAGAAGGCAATTAAAAATGCAACTCACTCTGGCTTTGTTTGGGTCTCTCCAGAAGGTATCCTTATTCATACTTCACGAAGTCCAGACACAAAAAAACACAAGTGAGTCCAACAAGCCACAACAGCAAGAGTGAGGACCGAGATCGAGAGCGGCACTGGAACATACACAGCAGATCACTTTTGAATGGGAAAACAGTAGGTCACACTCTCCTGCTCCGAGAACAGGTTTTTCGGACGAGTAAGGAATAATAGTAATAAAAAAAGGGAACCAAATTAAACCGACGACAATGTTAAAACTCAACGCGCCATTGCCTTTTTGATAACCATCCTTGTTCTTCGTCTTCGGTTCTTTTCTAATATTAGAAGCATTTAAAGTTCGAAACACACAGGATCTGTTGCGCGTTTTGTTTGATCTCTCAGCAATACTTTTCCCAATCAGACTCGGTGTAAAGGACTTTCTTATTACGGCACTTTATCGTTCCACTTATCCTTGTTGATAAATAGCATTGTTTTCATCGAGAATCAACCTTTGTTTTCTGCGTTCAATCAAACATCAGCTGTTGTAAAGCACTTATAAGTAGAACAGTTTCTGCTTTATAAAAATAATTTAATTAAACAATAAACAACTAAGCAAATACTGCTCTAGATTTTCGATTTCGAATAACGGAATGCCCAAACTTCAGCGTCAACCGATTCCTACTTTTAACAACATAAGACAGAATAAAGCCAAGAAAATATGTGTAAAATTTTACATAGGCTCCTTCCAGGACCAACTATTCGTATGCCATTTAAAGATATTCATTAATTTAATTAAATATCAAAATAAAAGGTTTTATTTTTGATATATTAACTAGCCCTTTGTGCTCGGAATGATAATTAGATGCATAGTTATTCACTTATACTTGCGCCAGTTTATTACACCAAAAAATAAATACCTGTAACTACTTTTAGTCGAGTTTCCCTGAAAAAATGAATCTACTTCTTTTTAACATTCTTCAGGTATTTTTAACAATTAACATTAAAAAATAAAATGTCAAAATGATTCACAAGTATTATATGGTGGCTGAAAGAAGACATTTGGAAGGTGGACAAGCAAAGAGTTAATACATAAAGTTATGAATGATTACCTATCCTCGCAAACTGATGAAACCACTAATTACTGAAGCCGGGAATACTGCCTTTATATCATATTAAAGGACACTGGGGAGGTAAAACACCACTCATGATGAATCTGGTGAGGGGGAAGAGACATACGCTTTTATATATTATAAAAATTGGCGGGTTCAGTATCATGTTTGGTGCAGGAGTTTCATGATCATTTCCCAAAGAAAATGCAGGTGAGAGAGGAAATGTTTTTGAGATTTCGCTCAAAAATGGGATAGGGGGTGTTGAATAGGTAACTATTGATACCTAGAAATAACAAGCTTTCCCATGAAATAAAAATTGATAAGTCGGATAGGTGGTTAATTTCGTGGATATTTAAATTATCAGAAATATTTAGTTGAGTAACAAAATAAAATTACATGCATTCAGTCTTTAATAATTATCACTCCAATAGATATTAAATTGAAATATATAAAAGGTGATAAATGTTAAATAAATGATACTATTTAACTGTTCGACGATTTACTGAAGCTTGACAAAGATTACCGATGACGATAGAAAAAATCTTGCGCTTCGAACTGCAACGCGTATTGTTCGTCAAGAAAGAAATAATAAAAATTTTCTATTTCATGTTTACTTGCGATAAGCGTGTAATAATAATTACTAGCATCAACAAGAGTTTAAAAAAATGTTTGAATGAATTAGCCTCAAAGTCTCAAGGTGTGCGTTCATGATCCCCTAAATTCTTCCAATTTTATACTCGGATAGAGAGGAAAACCCCCACTTTTTGTCAGATGTGCAAGGAAGTTTTGGAAAGACCACTTTCACTATCCCCCCCCCACCATCAGCATTACAGTAGGAAAAAGCTTTTAGAATATCAGTGAAGAAATCATCCTTCTCCAACCTCTGTCGCAAAGTCTGTGAAAATATAATATCACATGTCCCGTACCAGGTGATAAATTGCGAATCTTACTTTTTTTTCATTCTACCGATGAGATTAAATATTATCGAGGAGAGATTAAATATTCTATTCGATATATACTAAAATTCGAGAGGTATTTAAATATCTCCAATCAAAATTTTTTATGGAATAGTAGAACCAGAATTCTTACTTAGAAAAATAAGAATGGAAGTCATTATCAGGACAAATCAATGGAAGTAGTCTCACCAGAATTTTCTCATGTACCCCTTGAAAAAGATACATCTATTCTCATGCATAAAGATTGTGAACTGGGGCAAGACAGCAACCGCCCCTTGAGCTCAGATTCTTATTTTTAGAGTTTTTGAATTTCCAAACCGAATATGCATTCTGGATGCCATTTTTGTGACTAGTTGTAATTAAAATGTGATACAGAACAAAAATTTTAATAATAAGATATCGAATATCAGTTATTTGAATTGTCACGATTTTGAGCTGTTGCTTTCACATGTAAGCGAACGAAAAAAAAAAATTGTGGACTAGGTTTTGGTTCAAAATTTATCATGAATTCCCACTTTATAGATACAAAAACTGTGAACTAAATTTTATTCATTTAATTCTTTACGTTTTGTAGTTATCGCATTTGCATGCACTTGGACAGACAGATAAATTTCCCGTAAAAAGATTTTGTTTAAAATTTGTAGCTAAAATCCAGAAATTTAATGTTTAGGTTACTAACCAAATTTGAGTCGTTTAAGTTCAATGCGTTTTTGAAATACTATGAGTGTGCGGGTATGCGTTTTTGTATGCGCTATGTGTATGCGTTTTTGAAATACTATGTGTGTGTGGTTTGAACTCAAGAAGGTCTGAAACCTTGAGATTCTTCAAAATCTCTAGAATGAATTATTTTTATTGAAAATGTTAAATTTTGGCTAAAATAGTTGAATTCGGAACCCTCCCTCCAAAGAGTTTTTTTTTATTTCACTATCTTAATATCGAAAATAAATAACACATATTATACATAAATAAACCAGATAATAAGAAAAATTAATCTGTGTCATTAACTGTTTTATTACACAAGTTCGAGCAACCGTAATCAGTTAAGTGCGTTATTAAAAGATTGTGTACCATATAATAACATATTCCGTAACTAATACGTCTCTTATCGGATTGGAATAACTTGATAAAAATTAGGAATAAAATGAAAAAAAAATAAATAAAAGACACTTGTTACGGGTAATTTAATGAACAGAAGAAAAAAAAAGTTTAATAGCTTTTAATACGATGGATTAAAAAGGGAATGATCTAAGACCTCAAATTACTTTCTTCAAGCACTGGTTAGGAGGAAGGAGGACAAAAAAAGGTACATATCTGAACTATTATAAATATTTTTATAATGACAAGAAAGATGTAATGAAGAAAATAAATAAATAATAGATATCTTTAGAAGAATACTTTCATGGAAGCTGAAATGAATACAGTAAAAGCTCCTTATTCGCGGATTAAAAAATTGCGACCCCATTCCTATATTTGCGGCTAAAAATTCCTTTATTATAACAAGTGCATACATAATAATAAAATAGGTGAATTCCAATAGGTATCCAACCCAATATCCTTTGTAAATGCCGTCGAATGGACTAATAAAAAAGTAAAATAGATCTTATTACAACTTTGTCTAAAGCATGTTGTTAAATGTAAACATAGCCGAAATCGCGAATGGAATAGGACGAGATGAAAAGATAGAAACAAGTGACATTCAGGAATTGCTTGAATCGCAAGATGAAGATCCGACTGAAACCGTCTTGGAGGAAATTCATAGCCCATTGAAGAAGAGGCTTCAACAAGCACTGGAAACATGGCATTTAATTTGAAAAATCTTAGTGAAGATTTAAGAATGGTAATAAGCTTTGCGATTTCTTTATGAACGTCTATGGAACGAAGTCTTATTTTTTAAGAGGCAAATTGCTAATGCGACTGCTGCGTATCAGTGTGAATTGAAGGAGCTTTTAAAAACTTCCAAGCAAGAGAAAATGACAAAATTCCTCAAATATATATATATATATATATATATATATATATATATATATATATATACATACACTGAAGTGACAAAAGTCATGGGATAGCAATATGCAAATATACATATGGCAGTAGTATTGCAGCGAAAAAGTATAAATGCGCAGTTCGTTTTCCAGAGCTTTCATTTGTGTTCAAGTTATTCATGTGAGCAGGTTTTTCGTGATTTATGGCGGCACGAGGAGAATTAACAGACTTTGAACGTGGAATGTTAGTTGGAGCTATACGCATGAGTCATTCCATTGCGGATATCGTTAGTGAATTCAACATTCCGAGATCCACAGTATCAAGAGTGTGAAATTTCAGGCATCCCATCCCATCATGGACAGCGCAGTGGGCGACCACCTGCACTTAACGACCGAGACCGCCGACGTCTGTGTAGAATGGTCAATGTTAATAGACACGCAACACTTCGTCAAATAACTGCAGGAATCAATGTGGGACGTACGAGGGACGTGTCCGATAGGACTGTGCGGCGAAATTTGTCTTCCTTGGGCCATGACAGCAGAAGACCGACTCGAGTGCCTTTACTGACAGCACGACTAAAAGAAATGATAAAAAGGGGTAATTTTAGTTGAGTTATAACTAACAGAAAAATCAAATTTCACTCTATATTTTTGTTTTAAAAGGATTGCTTGCAATTATAAATTAAATTTGAAATAAGCAGGGCAGTTTAAACTCGTCTGTATAAAAAAATCATGGGCTCGTGAGCATATCGACTGGTCCCTAAACGAGTGGAAAACCGTGGCGTGGACAGATGAGTCACGATTTCAGTTGTTACGAGCTGATGGTAGAGTTCGAGTGTGGCGCAGACCCCACGAAGCCATGGACCCAAACTGTCAGCAAGGCACTGTTGAAGCTGGTGGTGGCTGCATAATGGTGTGGGCTGTTTTTACATGGCATGGACTCGGTCCTGTGGTGCAACTGAACCGATCATTGCCTGGAAATGGTTATGTTCAGCTGCATGCAGATCACTTGCAGCCATTCATGGACTTCACGTACCCACACAACGATGGGATTTTTATGGATGACAATGCGCCATGTCACCGGGCCAGAACTGTTTGCGATTGGTTTGAAGAACATTCCGGACAATTCCAGCGCATGATCTGGCCATCTAGATCCCATCGAGCATTTATGGAACATCATCGAAAGGTCCGTTCGTGCCCAAATTCCTGCACCATCCACACTTTCACAATTATGGACGTCTATACAGACAGCATGGCTCAATATTCCTGCAGAGGACTTCCAACGACTTGTGGACTCCATGACACGTCGAGTTGTTGCACTTCGCCGGGCAAAAGGAGGACCGACACGATATTAACAGTCATCCCATGACTTTTGTCACTTCAGTATATATATATATATATAGTCACCTAGGAACATAGCCCTTATAATCCCGTATAAATGACCATTCCGTATTCACGGTTTCTGTATTCGCGGCATATTTATGGAACATATACCCCGCGAATAAAGAGCTTTTACAGTAACTCAAATAATTAGAAGCCACAGTAGAAATGAAAGCATGTGTTATATATGAGAATAAAGAAAATGCAGAGCTCCTTAAATCGTACGATTACAATAGAAATAAAAACGTATTTTAATAATTATGTTTAAAATAATACTGCTTTTGTTTTGTCTATGATGTTAAGAAAATGATCATGTCTTTAATGTCTGTCAGTTCGGTAGAATCATGGATATAAAGTTATTTCTAAACGATTTGTCTGAAATTAAATATAACTAGTATTCCCAGCGAATCAGCTGGTTGCCAGAGGCGACTAGCATCCCGTAATGCTAATCCGGAAATTAAAATAAGAAGATACCATCCACTTATAATCGAAATAATATCTGGGCATGGGAGATTTCCTGCATATTTCCAAAGATTTGGAAGAACGCAGGAAAATAAATGCATTTGTGGAGAAATGGGTACGGTTTATTACTATTTAATGGAATGTATGGATGTCTCAGAGTTAAGGAAAGACTTGAAGATTGTCAATAATAATTTAAGTACAGTACTGATGGTACCAGGTAATCTCAAAACCTTGAAGGATATGATGTTAAAGATGGATAGTTTCATTCCAACTGTTTGAGAGGGTGCAGATGGGGAGGAAGAAAGTTATTTACTACCCCGAAAGGAATGTTAGTTTGATTGTTCGGTCAATGTAATGTTGGACAATACTTATACAGCAATCGACCACAGCAAATCCTGTCGATACTACTACATTCAGTGGTGGTGGGGTGGTCGGCTGTATGTAAGAAGAAGAAGCACCCCGTAATGATTGTTTTTCCCTGAATTGTTGGAAAAATATTACCATATTTGGCGTCATACAAGGTAATGACCAGATGGTTCGCATACCATAAAGACATTCTAAGAACTCTAAAATAATAAATCAGCTCACTAGAAGTAATTTTAAAAGATTTCCATAAAATATTTTAAAGATCTCTCTTAAGAAACGCAACAGGAACTGTATAAATATGGATTTATCTCTAAGCCCGATAACCTGTGAACTATACATAACAGAACTTAAAGACAAGTTGAAAAGTGTAACGCCCATTAATTTATGCTGCTCTCGCACACCCCTGACATTGGGTGGATCAAAAAATGCTCAAAATATGCCACCTTGAACTTATCTAATTCAAATAAAATTCATCTTTATGAAGTGATTCACAGAGAAGGAGAAAAAATGTGTTTTTACTTTTGGAGTATCCATGAGTGTTTTTTAAAGAGAAATTAATGAATAAATTTTAATCAAATGTTACATATAGTTACTGCATGTTTCTGGGTTTAAAGGAAATTTCTTTCATCTTCTTTAATTTTTGTCTTCATCACTTTTATGGCAACATGTTAGTGAGAAAACGCTGAAATCGAATTTTATTTTGTAATTAGTATACCTCAGTCAAATTGCGTTTAATAAATATTTTAAACACCTGGGGAAAAGGGTATTTCATTTCTATGATTTTTTTTTAAATTTTCAGTTAACAATTTATAATCTATTTTAAAACTATACTATCCTGCAACAACATGTTAGTGTGCAACGAAAAATATCACATCTAATGATAATTAAAATTATCTGAACCAGTCCAGCCGACACCAAACAAAATAATTTAGATTAGACGCGCAGACGGCATAGTGTTTAGGAAGTTTATATTTGGTGGATTATATTGTGGTGTCGCGCAAATGGGGAGATTGAATTCCACCTCACGATTTGCAACCGCGTAACATATCCGCTAGACAAAAGAGATCAACTATGTTTAGTGGCTGTTACTGGCTTATTACGATACCACCACAATACTCCCCTCCATCAATGTGACTGCAGAAACGAAAGATTTTCTAGCACCAAGCGTTATGGCGAACGAGAGTGAGTTGTTGCGTCAATTCAGCCTGACGACTTTTGGTAGCGCCAAGCATTATGGCTCGCGAAGAGCGAGTTCATTGTCCGAGGTCACCAATGTAACGGTTTATATTGTGGAGTAATGCCAAATGAGAGATTAAATTATACCAAGAATCGAACTCGCGACCTTACGATTTACAATCGCGCAACATATCCAATGGACAAAAGTGATCACTAATGTTTAGTGGCTGTTATTGGCTTATTAAGATACCGCCACATATATAGGCTGGAAAAGAAACGAAGATTCAATAGTGATACGAGGTTCTTGTAATTTGCATACAAATTGAAAGTATTGCAATCGTTAAGAAATTACACCATGAGAGGTGGGCGAATCTTAACGTTTTTGATTTTTTTGAAACCAAATCTTCAAATATGACTTTCTATGAACATGATAACTCAAAAATAACAGATAATTCAGCTAGACAGATGAATGTTAGAACATGGTTCGTATAATAAAACATATACTCCAACAAAACTTCATCCACCTATGGTTAAACTATTTGTTTGTAAAACTATTTGGTAAACTATTTGTATATGCGGACGAGCTAAATCAAAAGCAAATCTGCATGATAAATAAAATTTTGCTGAATGGATTTGGTATCATAACTTTAAACATAAATAGTATTTTGGTTTAAATCAGTCAAAAGGCAGACTCTCAAAATTTTTAAATGCTTATAACAGAAAAATGCAAGTTGCTCTATGAAAGATAAATTTAGCATGTGGCCTTGGTAGCAAAATTATAAATCTGTGTCAAATCAGATCCAATCGATCGATGGATGGAAATATTGTTCTAAAAGTACACTTTATCCTCAGATGATTTGAATACAAAAGTACTGGAATCGATCTTCCTAACAAAAATGAATATGGGAGTTAATGATGATGTTAAATAAGATAATGATGACTTCAGAAAAACAAAAAATGCTTGTTATTTAATGAAATAAAACTATAAATTACGAGCACTTAGAGCTAATTTATTTGATCAACAAAATCGTGTAATGTGATTTAAAAAAAAAATATTTCATATATACTAATATTATAAATGTGAAAGTTTGGATGGGTGTTGGTTAGTCAATCACACCAAAACGGCAGATCGAAATTGGGTGAAATTCAGCACAGAGATAGATTAGAGTCAGGAATAGATCGTAGGCTTCTTTTTATTCCGGTTCATTGAGTGGTTCATTTTTTATTCATTAAAAGCTAACTTTCGCGTCAAAAAGCTGAGGCAAAATTCGGCCAAAGATAAGTAAGGCTCAAGTTTTTTTTTCCCCTCAACAGTAATCAAGTTAAGCTTAGAAAAATTCCGACCGACTATTTCAAACGATTCTGTTTATTTTCTAAGTATTTGATGTATTTAAAATCAAATGTTGCTAATTCATAGATTTTTCCGATTCATTTTGAAGTACTTTTAAATTAAAGTGAAATAGAATAAAGGAAATAAAATGTTTCTAATTTGCACTGCATTACTCCAGCTGGTGTAGGAAAGTCAGGTATTTACGTTACGCCAACTGGCATTGAAAGTTCCTGAGTGATTGTTGATAATTGTGTTTTTATTTAAATTAAAGGTTTAAAAATTATGTGTATTACACCGTTGTAACTATCTTAATCTCAAAAGATAAATAAAATAGACTTGACTTTATTTTAAAGAAACACGGACTTGATTTGCCGTTTCGTTTTACTTCGGGTATACAATATAAATAAATTGCTTTTAGGTTAATTGTGTGGTTTTATTATTTAATTGTATTTATGTTAGTTATATATTTTTCGTATATGCTTATACATTTAAATGTATCCTTTTTAGTTTAGTTTTAATTTTTTGATTTGTCATTATTTGATAGTTTTTCGAAATGCCCAAAAAACGCAATTCTAATCTTTCGAAGAGAAGTAATAAAGCTCTGGCTATGAAAGTAGCTAGATCTGTTTGCAATTTTAGCGAGCACTTGAAGTCTATCTAACCCCTTCCAGATGTGGGATAAATATTAGGTTGTACGGAAAGTAATTTCGTTTTTTCCCGACAGAGGATTTAATTGCATTTTTCGCACCCAATTTCATACTTAAACCGCAA
>JAPMOQ010061688.1:1183456-1233063 GCA_026543055.1 Argiope trifasciata | reverse complement strand
AAAAAAAAAAAAAAAAAAAAAAAAAACCGAAATGACTTTCCGAACAACCCAATACAAGGACGCTTTATGAGAAGATATGGCACTCACAATGACCTAATCATTAACTGGTATAGATTGAGAATAAAACGATTTCCATACCTGGAAAATGTCTTACTGATTTCGGTCTACCCCCACTGGGAGTATTACTAGTGGGGAATTGCGAAGTTATATAGAAGCTAAACGACGACCCTCTGTTTTAGAAGATACATATTAAGTTACGGCTGAATGCCTTTATAATATTACTAGCCGTCTTGGCGACCAGCCGGTTCGCCATTCTTAAAGCTCTTTAAAATTATCAGTCAAATACTTTATGTGAATTGTCATTTTTAATTAAATACTTTAACTTGTATTTTAATAGCTCCTTCAAAATATTTTTAAGGTTCAAATTTTGATAGTCATATAATTAAATTAGGCAGTTATATAAAGGCCTTAAGCCCGTAATGTACTATTTGTCTCTCTAACTGTCAGTTCACTATGTCACTTTAAATTAAAAAGGGAATGATTAAACTGCAGTTCATATAAAAAAAATTTATTGACAGTTAAAGCATTTTTTAAAAATATGAGTATTGAAAAAAAAAATCGTTATGGGTACTACAGTATAATTCCCATAATTTATGTAATATTTCAAGAATTATGTAATAAAAAAATTTTAGATTCATCATGAAATTCAGTTTTTAATTTTACTTTAAAAGGAATAAAATGATGCGAATAACAATTTTTTTTTATGTATAAAAATAATTCAAAAAATTATTATATCTAAATTTTATGCAGTGTTTTAGCTCTAAGGAAGCCTATTCTAAGAAATATTCTTGCCATTTCAACTTTCAGATAAATATAGGTTTCGATCTTCTGCTATCAAATTTGATCGACTTATGAAATTTTGAAGAGAATAGTTTATAACAACCAATATTTTCTTTCTTAAGCAAATCAGTTTTGATGTCAAATATTCATGGACGTTATTCATCCTCGGAATGATATGGTTTAAAGTTACCCGTTTTTATTGAATAGTGACATTCAAATATTTATAAATCAGTCAGTTTTTGATACTGGCTTAGTTGATTGAAATTTATCTCCTTTTATTTAAAATATTAGTGTCTGAATTTATTTATTGTTAAATATGTTTCACAGAGCAAATCCAGAATCCAGATAAAAGTTAATTTTTATTTCATATATTAGAGCTTTTATTCATTCAAATTACATAAAATATAATTATTTACTATATTTATATCCTTATACATGTTTTACACATATTTAGACCCTTATAAAACTCTTTATACATGTATTTCTATCATAAAAGTTTTGCAAATTAGCCGTTAGGCCTTAAATTGAAAGGATTTAATAAACCATATTAATTTACAATAATAGTTGTTGTTGTTTTTAAACTTGAGTTTTTGTTAATATGACGGCAACATATTTTCCCTTTCCCTCATAACATGAAATATATTATTGAAAAATATGGCTAAAATATTTCTTTAAAAATTCATTAAAACTAGAAACAATTTATAGATTAAAGTTTTGGTGTCATTGGAAAGATTATTTTTTAGCTTTAATTTGAGGTAAAAGACGCTTTTGGGCAATAATATTTAAGGAAGTTACGGCGGAAAAACTCCGAAATTTCATTTAATGTTTAATTAATTTAAATTCAAATTAAAAACTCGAAAAAGGACCCGGGGTACACATTCCCGACCTCCAAGATGATATACATGTGCCGAATTTGGTAGCTATATGTCTAACGGTATGGTCTGTAGACCGCCAACACACACACACACGCACACACACACACACGCACGCACACACACGCGCACGCACACACACACACACACACACACACACACACATTGAGCTTTATTATAGTGTAGGTGAATAAGTTATATGACTATCAAAATTTGAAGCTAGAAAATATTTTGATGAAGAAGCTATTAAAATAGGAGTTACATAAAATATTTGTTATTAAAATGTTAACGAACATTAAGACTGGTAAAGCGACTGTTCGCCAAAGATAGAAAAGATTACAGAAAAAAACATCCTAGAATTGAACTTTATTACTGAAAATTCGGACCAATATTTTTAATATCATATTCTGAAATCTGTATTAGGATTTAATTTCATAATTCTGACTGCGTGAAAATTCTAATATTGCAAAACAGAATGGGATCTCCCTTTCCATTTGAGCGGCTTATAACGAATTACTTTTTGCCTCTTGATTGCAATTTTGAGATTGAAAACGTCCGATTCAGGGCCTTTATTGAACGAGGCAATTTAGGGCGAGACCAGGCTCATATGGATAATAATATACCACGTCGCATTCCTTGTACCTTGTTCAGTTGTCTTCGATAGTTTAATAGAAACAAGAAACATAAATGATTTTTTTTTAAGATATGGATTATAGAGAAATACCAAGTTTCACACAATGAAGAAATTAAACTGACGCAGCTTTCAAAAACTAGTTGTTAACAAAAGAAAATAAATGCACTAGAAATGACAAAAGAATTATACTTTTTTTTTTTTCACTTTTTAGTGAATGGAAAGTATGAAAAGAAACTGCTGCAATCGTTGAAAAATTCGACCGCAAAACTGTAATGAATCTTTGTGCGTTTACACCTATTTGAGTCATGATCCCCCACACCTCCCGGATTATGGCTGCCTATCTGTGCATACAATAATTCAGAAATGCGACGAGGTAGAGTTGTAGGGTATTTAAAATTGAATAATGATTTTCTATCAAAACGAAATATGGCGGCATATATTGAAAGAAAATTGTGTGATTTCCATTTTTATATGAATTCGATAATTTGAAAATTCAAAAAATGCGGAAGGAAAGCATTTAACTAATAGTTTGATCCTAGAAATATCAATTTTGGATCAAATCTGGAGATGATAGTTGTATATTAGCGTGTATACGTAAAATGAAAATCGGCATGATGCCTTGCTATCATAATTGTAGTCCTGTCATGAATGTTGATCAGATCCGATGAAAAAGTAATATAACTTATTTTTAATTCAATTCCTATTTAATTCAAGGAAAACAAATTTTATTTTAGTCACTTTTGATTAAATAATTATCTAAAAAAATTATTAAGCATCAAAAAATGATTTATTTTTGTAAGAACTGAACTCGCATTCTTCACCTTCACGTGAAAGATACTGAAATCTTTGCATTTTACCGATTGAGCTACTGCCAGTACTATAACTACTATTGATTTCAATTTTTATCACAAGCAGCTAAAACTCTATTCAAAATATTAAGAACCAGACGCCTTTGGCGACCAGCTGGTTCGCCAAGAGTAATGGAGTCTAAAATTTTCAATTAAATACTTATGTGCCTTGCTCTCTTTATAATTTCTCTGCCTGATACATTTAAACTTCGAAAGTCACGTAACACTGATTTACTAAATTAATGATATAGATGTTGCAAACGATCATAGAAACCTTTGTTTTGTATTTCTTTTTTAGAAAACATAACATTTAATATTTATTTAATTTCATCCAATCACGTGGTGAATGTTACATTTTTTTTTTTTCGATTAAATTTGCAGTCATAGTTAATTGATTTTTTAATTTGAACTTCTGTCAGTATGATTTCAACAGAGCTAATAAAAGCTATTTTTTCACTTTGCTCGTTCATTATTTATTTTAGAAAATGTCACATATTATATTTCTTTTATTTTATCCAGTCACGTGCTAAAAGTTGCGTTTCTTTAGATCTAATTTGCAATGATAGTTGTTTTTTTTAGTTTGAACTTCCGTCAATAGGATAGCAACATGCTGATAAAACCTAATTTTTCTCCCTTGTCGTGCTCGTGCAGATTAAATTTTATTGTTTTGTCCGAAATATATTGTAAAACATGGTTAAAATATTTCTTTAAAAATTCGTTAAAAATAGAAGCTTAAGTTATACATTAAAACACTGATACCATTAGAAAGCTAATTTTTTTTATCTTTAAATTGATGTAAAAATCATGTTTGTGCGATAATATTTTCGGAAGTTATAGCGGAAAAACGCCGAAATTTCGCTTAAATTTTAATTATTTCAAATTCTAATTAAAAATTCGAAAAAAGGGCTCCGCACATTCCCGACCTCCAAGGTATACATGCACCAAATTTGGTAGCTGTAGGTATTTAAATTTTAATGAGAGCTTTTAAATAAATTAAATCCATCCTCCTTTCCTGAGGCATTGTTTCAATTAATAACACCTCTGACTTCATTAAGTATAGAAGAATGGAGGGAAAGCCGATTTTCGACTAGTTTGGCAAAGGAATAAAATGCAATAAGCAGGAATAATGAATTACAAACACGGATGTTAGCGAATGCAAAGCGAGAAATATTTTTCATGCTATCAATCGTTAACACCAGGATCAAAATTAAAGTTTATGGGCACATTATTACTATTTAAAAAGCATACAACTGTTTTAGTGACAAAATAATGGTAGGTAGTCAACGTAAAAATAATATTTGAGTTTCGTGAAAACAAAATTTTATTTTTTCTCCCACGATAATCATGAAAAGCTCGTAACAACGATGAACAAAATTATCATAACAATTTGTTTTTAAATAAAAAATATTTTTTCTAATTTAAAGATATTTCGAGATTATAAATAAAGTGTCTTTTAGAAATTCTTGTTATTTTAAAACGCTTTGTTAAAATTGGTTTCATGTTTGTAAAGATGGAATATTTTAATCGATTTTTCTCTCACTTGCGGGTGAATTTAACTTTTCTAATCCTGTGGCTGTAAATGTGTTTTTATGGCAATTAGAATATTATAACGCTTTTAGAACCCAATTATCAATTAATTTTGATTTTATGAAACAAAATTTCAAGTTTGAACTCTAGATAAAATGGACAAGATTCCATAATATTTCTAATACTAACAGCACTCTATAATATCAACAATATTTAGAACAATACTGAGTGCGTTTAATTTATTTTCTTTTAATCCTTACATATTCTACCCTCCCTCTTTTAATGAACAGAATCTACTGCGACACTAAAGTATTTGCACCACTGAATTCTATTAAATTAAAACGTTAAAAAAATTAGTGATCTAATTCTGTCAAATAATGCCATTACACCATCCAGGCACCAACTCCCACTTGTTATAACACTCTCTAAATAAAACCAAAGAACCAACCTCCTCGCCAATCGAATGTACGGTAGTAGTAAGCAGCAAGACTGTAAGCAAGTAAAATCTATCGACCTCGAGAATTACTAATGTTAAGCTAGTAAATTTAAATATTAACTAAATGTGTGTAATTGTAATTGTAATATTTTGTATATTTGGTTGTTTATTAATTTTTAAAAATTTTTAGAGTCGTTTTCATCGCATTCTTCTTACAATAATGTATAATATTGCACATTACTTTTTAATCATTATTGGCACATTATGATAGGCTAGAAAATGTATTCTAAATTAAAATAAAGCAATATTTCTTACGTTCTTTTATTATTGACGCAGTTTTTATTTATTTATGTTGCTTCATAATTAGGAAATCAGGTTTAGATTTGTATTATTTTCTCACTTGCATTAAAGTATTACACAAAAGATAACCAGCTCATAATTATATAGCAAGGTTTTTATATTTAGAACGATAGCAATGGAATGAATTCTTAATATTATCCCCAACAATAATAAAGAAATAGTACAAAACAACCAAGAGACTACATAAGAAAAATAATTTTATCACATTAAAGAACCATACAAAAAATAACATTCGAATACTCATCAGAAAATACATTAAACTCACATTAACAATATACTTTAAAAAGCAATGATTTATGTACCGAATATATAATTTTTAGCTGTCACTTCTAAAATGTTATGAGATTTTAAACGCAGATATCGTAAATACTTGAATAATTCACCGCATAAACGCAATTTTTCAAACTCTCCATTAGCAGACGATTTTGCGTTAACTCCCTCGACAGGAAGCGTCCATTATGCAGTCATTCGAAAATGCGGAAGGAATACAAATGGCGGAGACAATTAAAAAATTGAATAACGTGGAATGCAAGCAGGATTAAAGGTTATAGAAGGAAGAAAGTAGTTCGTGAGAATTGGTTCTTTCGGTTCGTATGTTAAGAGAATCTCCTCCCATGCTGTCAATGAACTTACACACGTGCCCTCTGCTGAGGATGCAGTTTTACTGGAAATAACGCGCCAAATAACAATACGGTAACGGCTGATTTCTTGACAGGTGGGATTAATACAAACAAGCCATGGGGGAAATGCATGTTGCCTTCTATAAGTTCAGTGCATTGTTCGTTACAACGCGTGGCAGGCTTCAGGTAAAATAATACAGCAGTACATGATGAAGGAAGAAGAAAGACCGAAGAGATTGCATTTTGGTTTAATTTAAGGATTAAATTGTATTCATTACTTGAATTATGTATCTTAAGATCGGATTAAAATTTACCCAGAAACTCGATGAAAATTAATAAAACGCCAGTGGCAGAACGTTGTATTTTTTAATGAAGTTACGGTGATTAATTTAGTTGAATAGAGATAAAAGAAAACGTAAACATCGCTATCATTAAAGAAAATGGATTTATAATTATCCCCTTCATACAGAACCTCTAGAATAAAATTAATTTTACCACCATTTAATTTTGCCCTTTAAAATTTTTCTTCAGATATTTTTTTTTTCCCCTTTTCTAAATGCTAGTTAAACGCCACAAGATACAATAGCAAACAATGTACTGATCACTTCAGCCTGAGGCGACCGCTTTTCCAACTTTCTATCCAACTAAGGCAGAGATAGGCAAACTTTTTCGATCGCGGGCCAAAAATCGAAAAAATAAAGTTTGGCGGGCCAAGATGAATTTTTCTAAAATTTTAAAAACAATATACAAGTATTACAATTTAATATATTAAAGAGATGAATGAAATTGCGATTTCATTTTTGAAAGTTCCTTATATTGAGGCTCGGAGTGAGATGTACTGATTCTAAGGAACGAGGCTAAATGTTCTTCTGTCAGTCTACTTCTGAAATAATTCTTTCTAAGGTTCATAGTTGAAAACACTTGTTCACATATATAAGATGAAGCAAACATAGCACTGATTTTCTGGGCATGAGATATTAAATTTGGGAAACTTACTTTCGATAATGATTTGTAAAACTCTAACTTTGGCATATTTAGAAACAATTGCTTGAGATGATTGTTATATTGTTATGAGCTTAAAATGCGCAATCTGCAACATGTGAGGCCTAATTCACCTATATTGAATTCCCATATGTCTGCTCCACAAGAAAAAGATAACGCTTGTTGGCGCCAATCTACAGCTATAACTAACAAATAACTTCTGCTTTTAACACTTAACCGATTGAAAACTGCCTGTGTTTGTTATTTCCTTCGATATATGTTTTGTAGAACAAAAATAGAGAATGTGAACAGATTACCAGCTCTTTGAAAAAAAGGAAGAAGAAATATAATATTAAAACAGAATTCAAAAGGAGATGGATATATAATATATGAATATTTCTTTTAATTTTTCTCTGAATGGCAAATTAAAATTCTATCCGCGGGCCGAATAGAGCCTTCCGGCGGGCCGTAGTTTGCCCACCCCTGAACTAAGGGGTGAGACGCGGAAGAATGTGCGAATTTCCAGAATTTACTTTATTGTTAAGACTCACATTCCTTACTTTATCATTCCTCTTTCCTTTTCAAATATTCCTTCCTTCACCCCTATTTTGTCAAATTAAACCTATCCTAACGCATACGCAAAAGCGTAGACATTTTAGAATCCGTTGGGACACAATAAATGAATAGATAAGAACAGAAATCGAGTATGAGAAATACGAACGGTAATGCATCCATAAACTGTTCTCAAAGAGTTCTTGACAAAAGCATACACATTATTTAATGCATTATAGCCTTATGCATTATTTTAATGTCAGCAGTATTTTGATTCTTTCTGAGTTTTTGTACGAGTTTTTCAGAATATTTCGTTTATATAAAAAAAATTATATATATTTCCTATTAACATAATTCGAACCTGATGTTCAATCTGTGACATGCATGATACAAAAGTCGTTTAAAATATTCGACAGGACTGACTTTAGTCCCTAGAGCTACCAAAATTTTTAAGAAGCTAATTCTTTTAATAGCAGGCACACTTTTAAAAGGGTTTGCAAGATTTTATTTAAAACAACTAAACATTTGATTCCCCCCCCCCAACAAAATTGAAGAATATAATTAAAAAATAACTATTTTTATATTCTTATAAGTTCAATCATTTCTATTCATAGAAATTAATGTATTTTACAATATTTTTCAATATTTGAGTTACTGCGTTCTAAATTCCACTCCCATTGCATAGCAACGGTATTAAATACATTTTTGTGCAAGTTTCTGCTGCAATATAATTAAAAGTAAATTTTAAAAATAAAGATAAGCAAATCAGGTCAAAAATATTATCATATTACGAACTAGATTAAAATCATCGCCAAATTTTCCTTTATTTTTTATTTTATTACAACATTATTATAATTATTAAGTTGACATTTTGACTCGATACAGTAAAAATAACTAGTTAAAGAAAATCTGAATTTCAAAAATTATTTTTGAATAATATATATATATTTTTAATATATCCTTTAACTGTACTTGTGTTCATTAAATAATATTTTAAAAGCAGGAAAAGCGCTTAAGAAACACATATAAATAAAATAAAAGTTAAAATTTTGGTCATCAGTATACGCAGAATGCAACAAATCATACTACGCCATAGTGAATTAAGCATCATCTTTGAACCCATTAAGCAGCGACAATAATTATTTTCACAAGACACCATCAATCGAAATGACATAAAGCAGAGACAAACATGATTTTCCCCTCCTCCCAAAACGAAATCTACAAGCAATAGAATCTGGCCCAGCAGTCAGCTGAGCTTTATTCACGGCACAATTGCAACTTCTTCTTTGCACTTAGCAATCGGAGTCAATAAAAAGTGGCCATTCATCTTGCCGATGATACGAAATAACCTTTTGACATGGCGTACATGTAATCCTCATGATTGACCTCAAACAGACATCAATGACAATTGACTTTCGTCTGTGTTCTAGTTCCATGAATCTCACTTTTGGCACTCACTTTTTAAAGTGACAGTATCTTCGACCTTAAAGAGAAATAACTGCCAGTAAACCTTAAAAGGAAACCTTCGAAGGTTGAAACCCCGTGAGATATCTCTTTTACAAATGAAATTTTCAAGGAAGTTATTTGAAGAAAACAGATTAATTCGACGGATGAGGAAAATACATTTCAAGTGCTTTTTTACTACGCTTTTAAAGACAAAATGCAAATTTGGAGTAATTATCCTTTGTGTTTTTGTAAAGCGAGGTTGCATTAAGTGAAAAAAAAGCTTTTTGATGAATAGTGATTATTTCAATAAATGGACTAAAATAATCTTGCTCAGTAATGGAGATTAATTTAGTCGATTTATAAATGCTTTAGTGAACACAATAGTTGAAATGCAGTAATCATTTTAAAAGCTTCGAAATTCACGTGTTCTGTGAATGTTTTCTTTTTCCAGTGTTATGGCGTTATTAAATTCTCATCTCTGTTTTAAAATAAGACTATTGACGATTAAAAAAATTAAAAAAAAATTACAGCTAGTAGCTCTATTACCACAGAACTATGTCATATAAACTGGGATTATTGTGAGTGACTGTTATGCTCATAGATTAAAGACATTACGGCGATTGTAGGCGCAGGCAAAATTTGTGCAAACACAGCGTGTGGCGTGTAAGTTTTGAGAAAGGAAAATGCCAGCTAAGGTCTATTGTTGTAATCTGACAACTGAGCAAATTTATGAGGACCATTCCAAATTGGCTATCGTGGAGCTGATTTAAAGAGCGATAAGTCATCTAAGTGAAAAAAATTAAAGTAACGTTAAACAAAACAAATGGATAAATTATATAAGAAATATAATCATGGCATTCTTGTAGAAATTTTTTAAATACATTAAATTCACGCTTTTATGAAATAACTTATTGGTATATCTGGCGTTGCTCGGGATTAAAGCTGTTTCATATAAATATTTTTTTCAAAAAAAAAAAAAAAAAACTTTTGTATAAAGTATTTTGAAATACAAAGTTATTTATACAATACTTAATACAAGCTATTAATATGTTAAAATTATATGCATATTTTATTCACAAATATGAAGTGTAAGTAAGGCTAACGTAGTTTGAGCGATTGACAAGCTTAATTTTAAGCATAGTTAAATCATTATTTTAAAAACAATAGAAGCATAGACAATAATGCATCAAAATAAAAGATAATTTTTTAAAAAAAACAGCGATATATTAGTTCTAAGAATGAAAAAGAGAACGTTTCTGATAATTTTGTTAACATTTTGTTTTTGTTAAACATTCAAAATTTAATTCAATTCGGCCCATTTGTTTAAGGAAGAAATGAATACATATAAAAAGGATGACTTTTATATATATCAAGATGAAAGTAAAAGAGTCTAAAATTTGTCTCAGCTAAACAGCGAATTATACTAAAATTAATGCTTAAAACAAGATAAAATATCTGAAATTACCCGATATAGTCTAAATATAAAATACTTATTGTATGTATTATTTTAGAAAACCAAAATCTTATAAAAGTGCAAATTAAAGAAAAGGGAAAGGGTTATAGGATTACTAAAAGGTTGAAAAAACTGAAGAACAACCAAATTCTGTCCGTTAAATAGAAAATTTATGCATTTGATGCAGCCTTTTTGAGTATTATTGTCACTTTAAAAGTTTATCTGCCTTAAAATTGAATTAGTTTTTGGTCGAATAAATTATGCGAATTTAATTTTGAAATGCAGTCTATTTTAGAGGTGAACAATAGGTTACGAATTTCAAAATACAAGAAGAAAAAATGAAACGTAATAGTACAACATAAGAGAATGTATAAATTAAAGATATATCATGCAAATATATCATGCATCTAAAGAATGGAATAAACAGAATATACTTACATTTTTATTGTAAAATTGTCATTCAGATAATATATCCTAAAGTTGTAGCAGTAACTAGCCAAACATGACAACTAACTGTACGCCCACCATACAAAAAACATTAATTTAGTCATGTCAATAAAATTTGATGAATTGCATCTTATCACCACAAACAAATACTACATTTTTCATTATAATTATAGAATAAATGTAGAGCATAATGGATAGATGTTATAAACCCGGAGTAAGGAAAATTAACTGGAAATACGCCCGTTTTTGAGGTCGGAGGCTCTGACAAAGTTTTATTTAGCGATAGCTCCAGATATAGTGAAAGAAGGCAACAATCGATGGTATATTTAGATATAAATTTTCATATGAAATAAAAATTGATGATATCGGTATAGTGTGCTTATAACTCCACATCTATAACATCTATTCAGCTCTACAATTATTATTTAAAATAAAGTATTTGTTATGACTCAGAGACTGTCAAAATTTTTCTCCGAAGGGACTGAGTAGTGAAATAATGAATGGTTCAAAAGGAAAGTATAATGGAGTGCAATCGATCATCGATGACATAATTAGAGTCCAGATCCTTTTAATAATGCAAAAATTGGTTTAGAGTGAGAGTTGTTTCATCCTTCCCCCCATTATTTAAAAATATTCATTAGAAATTTTGCTTCAAAAGCGATTTTTGATCTAGCTTATTATCCATTGAAGACTGAAATAAAAAGGAAAAAATCAAGGAAAAAAAATACTAGTTTAATGGTAATCCATTATCCCAAATATTGCCCTTAGATTATTATGATTGGATTTGAAAAATCGAATGTAAAACCTAAATATACTGAAATCTTCCAAGTGAATCAATTGATATTCATATAAAAAACATCAATTTAACTCTTTAATTTAATTTTGAAAACTTTAAGACCTCTGTGAATGAAACAAGACTTAGCTTTAGAATACAGAGTAAACAGTTGGAAGTTTGCTCGAAACAACAGGAATTTAAATATATATGTATTATTTGAAAATAATTATTAACTAAATACCTCCAAGAAGAACCAAAATTAAATCTATTAGTATTCTTATAAAATTTTGAGCCTTCGTTCCGTATTAATGAAAAAGTGAAAAATGTGCTTTTTGTTAATAAATTGTACATGCCATAAAAAAAGAGAAAAAAAAATGAGAAAAAAATCTGACATGTACTCATTTTATTTTTAAGAATTACATATTCTACCCGTTTCCTCTGTTCTGAATTGTCCTTGACTTATATTTAGCTAGGATAATAAAACTTCCTCATGCAACCCTACAACAATAAAAAAAACTCCTCAAATTCAAAATTTTAAGTAAGTTAAGTGTACCGTGCATAGAATTGACTTCAGAATAAAACTTTTTTCTTTTTAGAAGATGATTTAATCGGAAAATTGGAATGAAAAAACTTAGATTTTTTTCATTTTAAACATCATTTTACATCAAATCTAAGAAAGTTATAAATAATGTAGTAAAAATGGGTTTAAATTGAGCAGAAGTATGAAACGTAACAATTTAAGTCATTTAATTACACGTTCATTTATTCATACTCTTTTGTAAAATGCACAAAATTAAATTGTTTTCATATATAACTTGAAACGTGATCATGAATTGACTCGTTTAAAGAAGCGCTGAGTTAACAAAATGCATAAAAAGTAAAATACAGCGCCATTAGGTAGTCTATCTTACAAAATAAGGCGCATTTTACAGTTTAACAATATAGTTAGGATTCTGATGTTTTCTTCATCAGAATCACTTTCCTCATAAAAATTCGGAAATATTCTAGACAATTTTTTTCCAGATAACTTAACTTCGGTTTCTTCCTAGTAAAGAACGTATACTAGGTTTCTTCGCTGAACTAGAAAAGTTATATGGATTTTGCAAATATAGCAAAAGAGTTGCTAATTCTACTTGTCTTCTTTCTTGAATTCGTTCTTCCAAAATATATAATAATTTCAAACTTATTTCAGTGCTTACATTTTTTAGTTCATTTAACAGAAATTTAAATATACCTTCACTTGCTAATAAATTGGCATCTCGTCATCCTAAGCCTTCAGCTGTTGAACGAATAGGTCCCAACCAATAAAATTTAAAATATTTTAAGCCTCAAAATGCGTAAGCAGTAAACTAGCGATTTATCGCTTTTGGGGCATCCATTTTTCGCTTTTAGAATTATTAAATACAGAAGATGCCACTTTTGGCGAATTATCGCCAACTAAAGCTGCAACTTGATTTAAGCTTATCAATGATTTAAATTAATTTTTAAAAATCATGACTTAAAAAGTAATAAGGTTCCCACATGATAATTTGAAATTTGTGATCGTGGGTTTCATTTTTATTTATTTATTAGAAAAGGAACATCTAAGCGTTCCGGAAAAACTGTTTTTTAAATTTAAAAACCGGTTTTCAAATGTAACAAATTTATTTTAAAAAATCGATTTTTTAAAATCAGGTTTGAAAACCATCAAACCCTAATCCTTCTGGCTTGAACTGATAACATTAAAGAAAAAAACTATGAGGCGGAAACAGAATAATTATATCTGTGAATTTCGTCTTCCTACTTCTTTTCTGAGTTGAATTTGCCATTATGGATGAAAACATATTGATGTTTTAAACAAAAAACATTAAAAATTAGAATGAATTGTTAAGTAAACATTCAACATAAAAATGAACATAAAACAGTCATTAAACTAATCTTTTCAAAAAAATTTTAAAGGTTTTAAAAAAATCCAACTTTTATGCAAAAAAAAGTATTAGATAATGAAATAAATAAGATAAAAAGAATTATTTTTTCATTTACTTATTAATACCGCTCAACTTTCTCAAGAAAGATTATTCGATTAACTGTTATCTATGTTACTCAACATTCGGCAATCCTGCATTACGATTGATGTAATTACGTAAGACAAATCAACCGGCAGACATGAATCTAACCTAAAACTTATTTTTTAAGTCGTTCTTACTTCCGGCTATATTAATTTAAAAGTCAAAGATTAATGAAAAATTTAATAAGCATGCAAAAATAGAAGGAATTTTCCAGTTGATGGCAACCAGTAATGAGTCACGGTTAAGTATTTTAAGAATACATTTATGGACATCTGCCATACAATAAAATGTTACAAAAAGGAAGCAAACTGTTGCTAATTTGCTTGATTTTTAAATTTAACCTTTTGCACTGTGAGAAGTAGTTAGATACATAACTATGCACTTAATACAAGAACTTATTTATTGTCCCAAATATATATATATATATGTATACACTGAAGTGACAAAAGTCATGGGATAGCAATATGCAAATATACAGATGGCAGCAGTATCGCAGCGAAAAAGTATGAATGCGCAGTTCGTTTTCCAGAGCTTTCATTTGTGTTCAAGTTATTCTTGTGAACAGGTTTTTCGTGATTTATGGCGGCACGACGAGAATTAACAGACTTTGAACGTGGAATGTTAGTTGGAGCTAGACGCATGGGCCATTCCATTGCTGATATCGTTAGTGAATTCAACATTCCGAGATCCACAGTATCAAGAGTGTGCCGAGAGTATGAAATTTCAGGCATCCCATCCCATCATGGACAGCGCAGTGGGCGACCACCTGCACTTAACGACCGAGACCGCCGACGTCTGTGTAGAATGGTCAATGTTAATAGACACGCAACACTTCGTCAAATAACTGCAGGAATCAATGTGGGACGTACGAGGGACGTGTCCGATAGGACTGTGCGGCGAAATTTGTCTTCCTTCGGCTATGACAGCAGAAGACGACTCGAGTGCCTTTACTGACAGCACGACATCGCCTGCAGCGACTCTCCTGGGCTCGTGAGCATATCGACTGATCCCTAGACCAGTAGAAAACCGTGGCGTGATCAGATGAGTCACGATTTCAGTTGTTACGAGCTGATGGGAGAGTTCGAGTGTGACGCAGACCCCACGAAGCCATGGACCCAAACTGTCACCAAGGCACTGTTCAAGCTGGTGGTGGCTGCATAATGGTGTGGGCTGTTTTTACATGGCATGGACTCGGTCCTCTGGTGCAACTGAACCGATCATTGACTGGAAATGGTTATGTTCAACTGCTTGCAGATCACTTGCAGCCATTCATGGACTTCACGTACCCACACAACGATGGGATTTTTATGGATGACACAAGGTGCCATGTCACCGGGCCAGAACTGTTCGCGATTGGTTTGAAGAACATTCCGGACAATTCCAGCGCATGATCTGGCTATCTAGATCGTCCGATATGAATCCCATCGAGCATTTATGGGACATCATCGAAAGGTCCGTTCGTGCCAAAACTCCTGCACCATCCACGCTTTCACAATTATGGACGTCTATACAGACAGCATGGCTCAATATTGCTGAAGAGGACTTCCAACGACTTGTGGACTCCATGACACGTCAAGTTGTTGCACTTCGTAGGGCAAAAGGAGGACCGACACGATATTAACAGTCATCCCATGACTTTTGTCACTTCAGTGTATATATATATATATATATATATAGTTTTAACTTGAAATTTCCCGAAAAATTAATCTACGACTTTTTACCATTCTGTAGCCAGCTTTAACAATCAAAATTGAAAAATAAATAAAGTTTCAAAATGATGCACCGCCTTGAATAGTGCCTGTGATGAGTCATCAGAGTACTAAAGGTTAAGACAATTTATTATTAAAAACATTGTTTTCTTACTGAGGGCACTGGTAAAAGCCAACCCCGACGAACTGTCGGCGATTTAAACCGTGTTTTGTGCAGTAGCTCCTGAGAGTAAAGGTCCCTGGACACCCTAAGGCAGAAGACGTCTAGCTCATATGAAGCTGAAATTCGCACACTCGCTTGCACAACCCTTATTTACGGGGGTGGGGGGTGGGGCTCTCAAATGCACTATCATAGATAGGACAGAGGGTAGAGAGCAACCTTGCCCGTACTCGGCGTCCAGATCTCGGAAAAGATGCGCTAATCTAGGCTAGGACGTCGGCAGTAAAAATACAAAACCATATACAGAAATTCATATATCTTGCTTATTGTGTTTTTCATTAAGGTGTCTGTCTTTGAGTATTCACAAAGATAGATAGTTTACCCAATCAAATCTGTAGTTTGACAGAAATTTACAGTTTGTTTAGTTTAGTTATATTTACTTCCCACTTTAAATCAACACTAGGGCTATTTGGGGGCGGTGCCCATAATTTTGAGCCGCGGTTAAATGAAGAGGACGACACTTAATGTAGCATCCTACTTTCCAAGCTTCAATACCAAACCAGCTAAAGGAAGTTTGGAGCGTACACTACACCTGCTTATACGTCGATTCTTTAATGGAATGGGGAGAACCTTCCGTCAGGCCACAATGCCCCCTACAGAAATGTTTACAGGCAAACAAACTGGAATTATTCTTTTTTTTCTCCCCTTCCCATGTTTTATGTACGGCAAACACATTAAAAATTATCATAGTCTCCAGTTATTATATATTTCTTGCCGATAAATACTTTTTTGTACTTAATTAAGTACGAATGTAACAGAAACAAAATTCTAACAAATAAAAAAAAAAATTATAATTAATAAAAATCAATTTGTGCAAAAATTAATAGATTTTAGCAACTCCAATCGATTTTTATTTTAACCACTTTCATTACAGAGAAATTCAAACAAAATAAGAACTCAGATTAATCGAAATAACTGATTGCACAACAACAACAATATTATCCATTAAGAAAATAAACACGAACCACCTTTTCTTAATTAAATCTTATACATTTCATCATAGGTAGATAAATTTTCAATCTTAAAAGAAATCTGCGATTCATTGCGTCCAATAGAACAGGATTACAAAATTGGTTCTGATGGTAACTGTAACAAAATGAACAATTATAAAACGATTTATAAATTAATTAAACGTCTCATTTTGATCATTGTTATTCAAAGTACTGAGTGAATAGCGATAAAATGGTCATTACGGTTAATTAGACAATAATAATATTGAGATGAGATACAATTTCTACGGCAAAAACAAAGAAGAAATTACACAAGCAAAGATAAAGTTTTTAATACGTATTCATACATGATTAAAAGAAAAAAAATGTTCAAAATTGAATTTTTTTTTTCCAACTATTTAATGAGATAGCCATAGTAGCTCTAAAAATGTCTTTTCGGTTAATGAGATCTAATCATAACTTTGTGAACCTGTTGCAGTCCGTTAAAGAAAATGTATCAGTACTGTCTGTTTTCGTCGAACTTCTATACGCATCTCCACGGAGATTTCTTAGCACTAGCAGGGCAGAGCCTTTTCATTAGCTAGAATCAATTACTGCAAGACTCATCTAGTGATTGTATTTCATCATTCCTCACTGGTATCCCCTTTTGATATGGAAATGTAAACTAGACAGCCTAAACTGATTTGTCACAAGTGGTGACCCTGGACTTCCTGAGCACGCAACCCTCTTCTAGTCGTTTTAATCCAGGTCACCAATAACCACGACCCTGGATAGGCATACTTCTAATTCTGGACTGCCCGGAAATGCATCTTCCCACATAAATAATTATTTAGATCAAAATTATACATTATGCAATTTTGTTTTACCTTGCTTTGTAAATTATTCATTTATGAAATTGCCCAACTAATTTGAGCCCACTTTGCATAGTTTCATTACTTATCAAATATTTGTCCCCAAAACTAAATTCTGTTCAGCTACACCAATTATCACTAAATACGCAAACTAATTTAGCTAGTAGGGCTGGTCATGCAGCTTTTCTCATATAATCAAAGCTGCTTTTAACTTGCTGTCTATGCCATTTAGATATGCCTTAATATGCCATTAAGAACAGCTATTTATTGAGTGTATTGTGTGGGCACATTTATTTAAAAAGTTAAAGTTCTTGATATCGATATGTATTTGCCATCGTATTAGGAAATAATTTTCACAATCAATATTTAGATAATGAAGCATAAAAACAAAGCAAAGGAGTTTATTTATTGTTTTGTTATTAGGTTAATGAACAAACTTTAAATTTCGTGTATTTGTTTCATTTTTTTTAGAACGTGAATAAAATGTTCCTTGTATTCTGTCACACGTGAAATGAGTCAACAAGCACTGAATAGACAATTCACGATAGTAAATATGGAGATTTCTAATCCTTCGATATATCGACTCACTTCGATTCCTTATTTTGGATGTTCATAATCCATTTTTCCCTTAATTTTAACTGGAGTTTTAGAAAAAGAAGAACTGTGAAGTATTATTATATTCCTTTAAAATAAAAGAAGTTTTGAGAAATCCAGCAATTTTAAAGGTGAGTTTTTAATTTTAAAGAAATGGTACAAATGCCAGTGGAATAATGATGTTCTTTTTTCCTTAATACATATTTTTCCAGCATTTCTACACAAATACAAGAATTAAAAAATGCATTTTTAAAATTATTTTATGCATTATTGAGATTTATTCAGATTATTATGCAAAATAATCCTTCTGTTTCCTTAATGGATGTTAATAGCTCATTGTCTTACTCTGTGTTGAAACACATCTTTTCCTCAACAAACTACATATGGGATTCAAAAATTTAAATTTTCGAGGCTAATTTGAACGTAACATGTGAGTATGAATTGATTACATTTCTTTAACTATCAAGGAATCGTACCACATTTCGTAAAGAATATTTTCACAAAGAGATGAAATATTCTCCATCCATATTAATCCTCGAGGAGTACACTTCACTCGATAACCGTATGTTAAAAATAAATTACTATATTCTAATGGATTTATTCTCCAATTATTAGACATGCTCATAAGTGTGACTTGTAGATAAATAGCGAAATCTTTCACATGAAGTGAATTTCCGAAGTAATTTTATGCAACAATTTAGGTGCATCTCTTTCTGTGATTGTATAAATCTCAGATTGTATAATATAAAATAAATCTGATTTCATTCTCCAAATCAATGACAAGAAGATATTCACCATCAGTAAAAACAGAATAAGCATATGGCATAAATTATAACGAGTCATTCTGAGCTGAGACATGAATTAGTAAATATTCTCGCATCTAAAATTTAGTCTAATAATTGATAATTTGAATGTTCACTTCTTATAAGTCTTCTGCACTTGAATTAAGTATTCAAAATTAGTATAATGATTAACTGTTCTAGAAGAAATGGCTTCATAATTTTTATTAGCATATTAACTGGGTATGACGAAATATTTCAATGCAAAACGTATAGGGTAAGAATTAATTACCTAGTTAACAGTTTAATAGATACGTAGGCTCTATATTAGTGATTCCCAATTCGTAAAATTCTATGGGCCACTGAGCCAAAAATTTAACAATGTTCTGACTGCCCCCACCCTCAATTTGAAGAGACGAATCTTTCAAAAGGACATGAAATAATACCCCTTCCTTTGCCTGGGTGGGAAAGGGTATTATCAAAATGTTTGAAAATTAGGATTCAAAAAGGTGCATTTTGAGGGGATTTTTATAGTGCATTTACATGTCATACGCTTTTTTATATGTGCTGCTCGACCTCCCACGAACCAGTCTCGAGGTTCTCTGTGATTGGTTGGGAACCAATAACAAGACTGCTTAGTTAATTCTAATACAAGAAGATTCGTGTATAATAAAAGATTTTTCTACCTCAAGTAATTTTAGAAGACAATAAATTGCTATACAGTGATAACATTTATATTTGTGACATCACAAATGGTTTGTTGATTTATTAATGGAGTCTGTAAGAATAAGCCAGCTTAATTAACTAAGGGGGAAATACGTGACCGAGCGTAATAAAAGTAAATCAGTATGGCAAGATAATTCTTTAATCATAAAGTATGGACGGGATTTCGTTTTCTTCTCAACGTCATACATGAATTGACTCCCTGAAAGGCAAACGAGTATTATCTCTCCGGAGATACACTTAAACAAAATCCTTCTTAAAGATGTTGGACGTGGCGGGAATTGTGTTTATAGAACGGTGATTCCGAGAAGAATTAATATGCACAACCTCCCGCCGTTTATCTAATCTCCCGAGTCCACTCCTCATTGTACTAAAAAGAAAAAGTACCCAGCTGAAACAAAGGAGCAGAAGCACAATAAGAACGGTCAATAATTATTGAGGTGGCTGGAAATACGAAATAGGTAGGAATCGACCCACTGACCGAATGCATCACTTTTAATTAACAAAATGATGGTTGGCTTGTTTAACCGTGAGCAGGATCGGGGACTGTTAGCAAGTGGTTGTTCATTAACAAATTTCCTCTAAGGATGAAGCTAACACCTATTTGAGCAACGGTGCAAAACGAGAGTGCTTTAATTTTGGCACGACAATTAGAAAGCAAGGTCATGGTTGCTGCTGTTGTTGTTTTCCTTTTTTTTTCTCCCCTTCTGCTTTTGTTTACTAACTTTCAAAATAATTAATCAAAATCAGCATTTCTTTGTTTTCAATAATGAAAGCAACGAGTGCCATTATGAAATTTCATTGATTTTCTTATTAAAAATCGAATTTTTCGGCACCAAAATGAAGGTAAAAAGTTTTGGTAATAAAAGCTAGAAAAATTTGAAATTTAATTTAAAAAATGATATCAAAAAAATTTAGAATAATACTGCATGGATATTTTCTTAAAAAACACATGCTTAATCCCTCTCATTGGAAACGCACCTACCTGCTTATATATTATACTTATACTCTATAAATAAACATGCTCATTAGCTCATATTCTATAAAATAATTTTTCGTGAGAAAATTTATAATAATTCAGGTAAATAAATAACAAAAATGCAAGTAAAATAATGGCAAAACTTTCACACTGTTTAAAAAAACGCATTTATTATTTTTCATAAAATAAATGCAGTTATTCAAAATAACAGCTTAAAGATTTTTTTCATGCTTTTATTTTATTGAAAAACAAATTCAATTTTAACACATTCTTTTTTTTTGCATTAAACAACAATAAACAATAATAATAAATTACATTGAGAATTATGGCCCCTTACTAGTAGCTAATTTAAAAGAGCTATATTTCATATTTCACTACGAAAGAAAGAAAAAAAAAAAAAGCTCTGCAGCATAAAAATTTAATTTGATTTTTCAGAATTTTCAATTAGAATTCTTTTTACTGCTTGTTGCACTTCTTACATTTTACAATTACTTCCAACTTTTATAGGATTTTCTAAAACAAATTTTTAAATACTCGATATAACGTCGAAAATTCGAAATCAAACTAAGCCGAAAATAATAAAAGAATAGCACGCACACATGAAAAAAAAAAAATCAAAATACTTTTTCCTCCTTATTTTTGTTATATTCATGATGTGGAAAACTGCTAATTCCACAAAAAGTTTATCCTTCCATCTATATATATATAAAAAAGATAAGAGAACCAAAGGTATAAGAAACCAAATAACGAAAAGGATTTGGGCCCTTCGAATCCTGACAAATGCTCTCGGGTAAAAGTAAATACTAAAAAGAACAGATTAGAACTGGTAAGGAGTCATAATCCCCTCGTGAAATCTTCTTCGAAAAAAAGATTTTTTCCAATACTTGCCGTGGCAAAAGTTTGTTTTACGGTCTATACGGAAAATTTAAGCTAAGGGGCTTAGCTTAAAATAAATCGCAAAACAAGTATCAAATAGTTTGAAAGAGGGAGAACGAACCTAAAAATGTCGAATGTTTACTTCAGAAGGATTTTGTTACTTTGAAGATTAATTAAAAAATAAAATAGCAAAAAGAGTATCGGATTTAAATTCGAATGCATTTGAATATTTTTTTACAACTGCTATTTTTAATCGAGCAGCATTGACGAGTTCTTAATAAGGAAAAGAATTATAGAACATCCCATGAAAAATGTATAAAATATTCTCTAATAGATTTTAATTGGTAAAGTCAGTATTTATCGCAGAAACAAATATTTACTTATATAAATGAATTTAAGCTATTTATTATAACTATAAAATTAGTTATCAGAAGCTTCACGAGTTCAATTAATTAAAATAATAAATTAATTTTTTTAACCATTTTCATATAAAAACTTTTCACAAATTGAAAAGAACAATTAATCTAAAAATTATAGCAACTGGCAATACGTATAATACCTCACTTGACGGTTATGCAATACGGGAACTTACACGGACAGAATAGTTTCGTCCGCAATTTAAAATGGCAATCACTCGTTACATTTAAAGAGCGGGACTCTAAGTATATATTATTTACATTTATTTTTATTCAAACCTTTCTTACAAAAATACATGGACTTTCCCCATGAAAATCATTTTCGGATTTTAAGGCATCATTGCAAAATATAAAACAATTATTTTTCAACCAAATTTTTTAAAATCCATTAAAAAAACTGAGCAAAAATTACAAAACTTAAAAAATTACAAACAAAAAAACAAAATTATAAAATTACAAACGTTCTCCTTCATATTTAAATATAAAAAATTTAAAAAGGCTATTAATTAAGAATAATCCATTCATATCAGCCGATGTTTCCACCAATCTAGATTCCCTTTTCATATAGTAAAACAGAAAATTTATTTTGGTACTTTTCCATTACACCGGGGCAAATCTCGCCAAGCAGACTTTTTGGCGACAGCACACGCCACAATTTTGGCAAAGGCGATAAAACGGCTGCAACTTTTTAAAGAAATATAGCGCCAAAAGGTTACCAGCGGCGATATTCCGTTTGGCGTTGGCTGCATCATTATTGGCGGCTTTTCGCTTGCGCCGGTGTAATGGTAAAGTACCTTTATTTTTATTTTGGAACTAGAAATTGGATAAGTAAATTTTAAAATTTGGATTGCTAAAATCTAGCTTTAAAAAAAATAACAAAGTGAAACAGGACATTTTATGTTGCAGTCAAATTTAAATATTACAAGCAATTCTGAATTTCTATACATTATTCACAGTTCTTTGTTTGACGATCAGCGTAAAAATGGAAACCTTAACTTAGGTCTCTATTCTTGACATTTCGATGCAAAAATAATGTTCTAAAAAAATTCTTTCAGCTCATGGTCACTAAATAAATTCAATCTATTTCGATTCCCGAGAATTTTCAAGATATAATTTCGCAACTACTCAGTGCTTTCTTTAATTTGCAATTTTCTAATAATTCACTTCCATATTTCGCTAGAACGGCGCTGTCACCAGTGACCTTGAAATTATCAAAAAGCACTGTTTCGAAAGCAACTGAATACCTCTTCCTCACATAAATCACACACCATTGTATTCACACTTTACGTCAAAGCAGAAAACACGCTTTTTCGTAGAAAAAACAGCGAAAAAAGCCATTTATGAATAGGTGAAAATGGGCATTTTTCACTTTCTATAAACAGTAATGTAAGAAAAAAAATGCAATGCAAGATGGTGCATAAGGATTTATTTATATGCAAATACCGTGCAAAAGTAAAGGTTGTCTTCGAAAGAGAAAATAATATTCGTGATACTAAAATGAATACATGATAATATTTTCAAGTAATACTTATTCCATTGAGGGCGGATAGGATCCTCGAAACTATGTTTTTTAAAACTAAAATCGAACAATTATATATGTTACCGTTAAAGTATGAAATCCGTTATTTCATAGAATACCTAGTTATTCCATTAAATAACTGATCGTGTCCGTTGAAGTGTGTAATATGTATGAATTTGACACTTCAACTAGTTATTTCATAGAATAACGATCTGCAGCCCGTTAAAGTGTAAAAAAATCTATATCATATACCTCGCTTTTAAGTGCAAGGTACATTTACGTTTCATTTAACAATATGGAAAACAGCGGGGGAAAAAAAAACGCTGTCAACAAAAAATGTTTTTGTTTTAGAAATAATGCTCTTTGTAATTCCAAGTGTCATTTTAGTAATCCTTGTTGTAACAAATGATTTTATGGTACGTTTCCATAAATACCATTTATACGCTGCATAAATTAGATAAATTGCTTCTGTTTCATTTTAATTGTCAATCATTAGTTTATTTAAAGAATACCTAGTTATTTCATTTTAGATAAATTGTTTATTTTACACTTTAACTGTCTCTCATTAGTTAATTTATAGAATACCTAGTTATTCTAAGAAGTAACTAGTTAAAGTGTTAGATTAATGACATATTACACACTTTAACAGACACGATCAGTTATTTCATGGAATAACTAGGTATTCTATGAAATAACTGCATTGTATACTTTAACGGTAATATATACACAAAAAATTTAAGGTATTTCCCGGTATTCAGTAAAAAATTAAAAATGGCGGAATAAGGGATTTTATGGCCAAAGCATTCTGAGGCCATTCTTTAACAATCTGACTTAATTTGATTTCATTTGTCAATGTACTTTTTTAGCGATCATATTCAAGATTTACTTTTGCTTGATTTATTTTTATTTTATTATTTCTGAAGAAATACAATGGTTTTCATTATTTATTTTTGAACACGTAACCATGAAACAAAACAAAAAAATATTGGAAATTAAAAATAATCATAAATTAATTAATTATGTTAATAATAAATAAAAGATATTATAATGATTAGCTAAAAGAAATAAAAAAAATTTCAAACAAACACGAAATTAAAAATTATTTTACTTGATCGATTAAATTGAGTAAAACATAACCAGTTAAACTAATAGTATACTATACTAATATTATAAAAGTGAAAGTTTTGATGTTTGGATGGATGTTTGTTATCCAATCAAGCCAGAACGGCAGAACGGAATTGGTTGAAATTTAGCACAAAGATAGATTATAGTCAGGAATAGAACACAGTCTACTTTTTATTCCGGTTCATTGAGTGGTTAATTTTTTTTAATAAAAAAAACTAATTTTCGCGCCAAAAAGCGCTGCAAAAGAGGAGTTACGGCTCCAGTTCCCCCCCCAAACAGTAATCAGGTTAGGCTTAGCAGAATTTCTCCCGATTATTTCAAGTGATTATATTTATTTTCTTAGTGTATGATGTATTTAAAATCAAATGAAGTTAACTAATAGCTCTTTCCGACTCATTCTGAAGTACTTTAGCCTTAAAATAAAATAGAATAAAGGAAATAAAAAATGTCTAATCTGCATTGCGTTACTCCAACTGGCGTAGTTAAGTCGAGTATTTGCATAATGCCACCAGGCGCAGAAAGTTCACAAGTGATTCTAGACAACTGTATTCATTTAAATTAAAAGCTTAAAAATTATGTGTGATATACTGTTATAGCAATCTCAATCTATACTGTTATAGCAATCTCAATCTTGATCAATAAATAAAACAGATTTGGCTTGATTTTAAAGAAATACGGACTTGATTTGCTGTTTTATTTCAGGTGCACAATGTAAATAAATTGTCTTTAGGTTAGTTGTAAACTTGAAAATTGGTTAAGTTGTATTTTTATGCTATATATTTTTCGCATATGCTTATAGTTTTAAGTCCATTGTTTCTAGGATAGTTTTAATCTTTTTGTTTTGTCATCATTTGATAGTTTTTTGAAATGCCCGTATTTTGTATTTTCAATACATCTTATCTTTCGAAAATGAGCAATCAAGCTCGGACTAAGAGAGTAACTAGAAGTAGAGAGTCGAACCCTCAAGCAGACTTAAGAAGAATTAAGGAAGCGGAGTGACAGGTTACATCTGAATCAGCTGAAACATAACAAACAGTATTGGAATAACGGAATTGATCAAACTGTTTTATACATACACATTAAAATTTCCACGCGTACGAAGTTCAATAGTATTCCAATATATAACAAGAAAGTGAGTAAATGCATCGTAATTTGTTTGATAATGATTTCAGAAGTTCAATTAAAATCATCAATCGCAAAATGAAATGTCTGGATCAAATGAGATTATTAAGAGCAGTATCGACTTCAAACTAGACAGTAGTTTTTAGTTTCCAAGTAGCCAAATAAACAGATAAGTAAAAATTAGAAATTATTGGAATAGTAAGATATTAGGTAAATATCAATACGTTATTAAATATAATTAGTCAGATTCGTTGAGTTTCAATCCATTTATTCTTTGAGTTTCATTCGTTATAAATTACAATATTCATAAATATCAAACGTCTGTTTCAATGTCAAATATGCTCAAACGCGAATATTGCGTAGTTTTGAGTAATCTATACTTATAATAAAACTCAAAGTGTGTGACGCTCTACAGACTAGACCTCTTGGCTTACAGCTACTAAATTTGGTACATGTATATTGGAACAATATACAGGTCGGGACATATATATGTATACAGATAGTACATACATACAGGTCGGGAATGTGCATCTAAGGTTCTTTTTCCTGAATTTTTAATTAGAATTTTAATTTTTAATTAAAAATTAACTGTCCCGCCAAAAAAATCTTTATTTTCTCACTGCCAAATGATTAATGCTTCATTTTTTTTTACCTCTCTACGCTAATGAGGTTGGCTTTAATGTGTTTTCGACAGATTATTTCAACCGATTCTGTTTATTTTCTTAATGTTTGATGCATTTAAAATTAAACATTACTATTTAATCGATCTTTTGTATTCATCCTGAAGTACTTTTGCCTTAAAATAAAACAGAATTTAAAAAAAAGTAAAGATTTCTAATCTGCATAGCGTTACCCCAACTGGCGTAGAACATTCACGCATTTGCGTTACCATAACTGGCGTTGAAAACTTACGCATAAGCAGTGTGTTCCGATTTTGTATGAACTTGCTGTTTTATTTCGGGTACATTCACACTGTTAACAGTTTTGAGGTTAGTTGTGTGCATTTATGTTGTGTTATGTAATTCAACTGCATTTATGTTAACTATATATTTTCGTATATGTTTATAGCTTTAAGTACATCGTTTTTTTTTTTTTGTTTGTTTGTTTGTTTTTCTCAAGATAATGAAATTAGGTTTAATATGTTTTCGACCGATCATTTCAAACTATACAGTTTATATTCTTAGTGTTCGATGCGTTTTAATAAAACATTGTTAGTTAATCGATCCGTTCTTGATTAATCTGAGAAAATTTTGTTGAAAACTTCTTGCGATATTACATAAATATAAATAAAGACATATATTCTTTAGTGCCCATAAAGTTTAAATGCTCGGCGACTCTGTTTTCAGTCCTCATATTAAAAAAATGTTTCAGTAAAAAAAATGTTCTTATATTAATTACAGTTTGATCATTTCGACTTTAATTTAAAGCATAAATTCTATGGGAGTTAACAGAAAATTATAGCGATAAATATTACGTTATGGCTAAAAGTCTTAATAATATCATGAGTAAATCATATGACTATCAAAATTTGAAGCTTTAAAATATTTTGATGAAGGAGGTATTAAAATAGGAATTACATAAAATATCTAATTGTTAAAATTTTAACAAGCATTAAGATGGACGAAGGCGGTTAGTTATAAATAAATGAAACAAATTCATTTTTCACTTAATGAAATAGAAAAAAAAAAATCTAGAATAATATATGGAAATGCTATACCAAATTGTCCAGAAGTCCCATAACGTGCACTCCTAAGACCAAAAAATACTTAAAATCGCCATTTCATTCAGACACATCATATGTAATATCGATTGAAAGTTCCCAAATTACAACTTTGTTCATCACAATGAGTCAACTTCCTTCCGCGGCGTTCTTAGTTCCCTGTTTTCACAATCTGAACTCATACTACCGTTTCTTGTTTCAAGTTCATTGACAGAAAAATATTAATTTGGACAGTCTCTTGTTTGACTGTTGTTACTTATTACATATACCATCAGACGCCATAACTCTTGTGTGGATTTCTTCTTTAATTCGGGCATTGATTCTTCAATAATTCATTGTCCTATAAATCGGAATAATATGGCAGCTTTCCGTTAATTATTTATCAATAATTTGGTTAAAAAATGAATTTCTGGTTTACAACTGACAGTTGAATGCCCTAAATGAAAACTGTTACTCCAAATACTATATTCTTTAGTGAACTGAATGAAGTATTCCATTTCATTCCAAACATCATTAAAATTTTTACCAATCTAAATAAAGATTAATATAGCTTAAACCATAGGTTCCCAGCGTGGGCGATTAAGCCCCCTTGTAGGCGTTTGAAGCTTTCAGGAGAGTGGTAAAAGACCCAAAAAAATTAGGAGGCGTTGATATGGCACGTAGGGGCGTTAAAGGATTAACCAAATAAAATGTACACTAACTTCAAGGAGCGATTCCTGGACATTTTAAGCATGGACATACTAGACTGGGTTTTGGATCATTTTTCCAATGTCAACACAACAGGATCACCTCAGTTAGAAGAAGAACTAATTGAACTCATGACAAATGAGGATCTAAAAATTAAATTCAAGAATGGCTACCAAGAATTTTGGCTGCAGAAGTCTATTTCGCATCTCCATTCAGGATTTCGGTTGATTGTTCAACGACTTCTGAGAGAATTTCCATCTTCATATTTAGCAGAACATGGATTTAGTGCTGAGGTAACATTGGTAACGAAAAAGAGAAATTGGCTCCATATTACTGAACGTGGCGACTTACGATTGTTTTTAAGTGAAATCGAGCCTGATATTAACAAGTTCCTTAAAATGCATCAAATTCAGCCTTCATATTAGTGAAGTTAGAAATTTGATGTCTTTAAGTTTTAATAAAAATACTTTTTAATATAATTAAGTATGCGTTTTGATGGGTCACTGAAACTGTCAATTTATTTAATTAGAAAGCAATAGTTTATTATGAATTAATTCGTATCATCAAAATCCCTAGCTGTCCTTATGACAGGTAAGCTAAAAAATTTTATTCCTCATTTTTTAAATAAAAAAGACATTCTGTAGCGTTTCAATCCCAACAATATTCCATTTATTAGAATTTTTTTATTAAATTCATGTTTTCATCATGCATTATGTACGCTCTTATTTATCTGGAGTGGGAGAGGGGGGCGATATTCAAATATTCATTAGAAAAGGGGGCACCAGCTCAAAAAAGGTTGGGAACCTCTGGCTTAAACGAAATAATTATAATTCGAAGACACAAACCAAAATTATTTTTATAAGTATGAATTAGTCAGTTCATGGTAATGTGATACACGTCAAATGCAGCAAGCCTAAATTAATTTTGGAATTATCATTGCGCATTTTGTAAAAAAAAAAAAAAAAAATAGGAAGTGATTTCAAATCACAACATAAGGCAAAAACAATTTAGATTATTTGTAGAATTATAAAGTTATGTGATTGTGAGATCAAGTGAACTAACCCAAAACAAATTATTCACAAGAAAGGAAATTAAAAAAAAAAAAAAGAAGAAGAAGAAGAAGGAGAAACGCTTTATCTATCCTAGCATTAATAAATTTTTTAAGGAATTTAAACACTGAAAAATAAAAATTAAAACAAAAGATTTCGAAATAATAAGAGACACTTTCTACATAGTGTAAAGAAAATAAAAGGAATCTATTGATGAAACAAAACAGCTTATTAGCTGTTTTGTATATAAGTATATAAGTATGTATATATGTATATAAGTTTAAGCTTCAAAAAGCAAATGTTCAGGAATTTATTATAATATATAGAAATTTAAGAAATAAAAGAAATATTCAATGATTGAAAGAAATAATTGATAAAGATTGAAAGAAGATAAATAAAACGATTAAAAGAAGACGCCTTTCCTAGACAACAAATCAGGAGAGCGAAAATAGAAACAGTCACGAAGATCAAAATGTCGCACGCAACAACGGTCGAATAGAGGGCAAACACAATTCAGCTGGTGAGATGAGGGTAAAAAAAGGTATCAACAGAGAAGAAAACTAAAATCGCTCTGGAAAGCGGACGCATCAAGTTGATATGGAATTCCAAAATGACAGACGAGACGTAAAAGCTAAATTCTTTGAGGAAATGTATTCTATTTTTTTTATATTTTTTACGCTGAATTTGTTGGAATCGCTGATATTTCAAGAGGAAGATGAAGTCGCAATCTCATGTTCAGGGCAGGTGATTCAGAGGCATAAATTAGCGGATTTGTCTGGCGTTACACATGCGTCAATGTTCGTCATTCAGAAGTTTTTTTTTTCTTCCTTTTTTTTTAAACAAGGGATGTGTTATCTTTCGAAACTTGAAGGTTAAGATTCAAGAAATCATCTTTCGTTCGTTTTTCTTTTCCATTTTTATTTCTGATAATGTTATAATAGCACGTTTGGAATGTTGAATACAGTACTTAAAGTCGTTGGATTATAATAAAACTTTAGTATGTCATTCAAAGGGCAGTTCCAAAACGAGAAACAATAGAAACTTAATTCCAAATGCATTAAAAACGCTTTATTTTAGTATATTATTAGTTGTATTTTAATTCTTTTTCAACAAAAAATTACAGCTTTTAAAAATAATTAAGCTATAGGACTTTTATTGAATTAACGAATATAGTTATACTTATTTGTATTTATTTTTTTCTCAAATTTTTTACACAGGACAAGCAAAATGACAATTATATATGACCAGCGGGTGACCGAGCTCCGCTCGGAGAAAACAGGTATCGAAGCTAACTCGAAGATTTAAATTTTCAATTGTGATTTATCAAAACAATACATGCCATAAGAAAATTTGTGAAACCATTGGTGAAAAGATAACCGGTTAAAGTGCACCATTGTAAACTATTCTAAACAAAGTTAGAGTTTGGAAAGGGAACTATTCTATACAAAGGTAAAGTAAAGGTAAAGATTGAAGTGTGTTGAAGTTCAATATTTTTGACAAATTTATTTAGAAAAACCAAACGTATATACATACATAAGAAACATATTATAAACCTATAACAGCATAAACATAAAACTTTATTAGTTCGCCATATTGGCTATAGATGGCAGCAAGTTACCGCTTGAAAATTTAAGTAGCCATTATGGCGAACTAATAAAGTTTGAAAATATCCTATCTGTAACACCGAACTGCTCGACCGTAGCGCTTCAAAACTGGCGCCAATCGATTCCTCGTGGCCAAAAACCCTAGACCCCCAAGTTTACCGGAGTTTATTAATTCTGGGGCGATTTTCGACTTGGCAACCATTCCTCGTATTATAGTATTAGATATATGCCATCAGCAAAAATAAAATAAAATAAAATGCAATCTTCATAACTGAATATACAGCGATACTTTAGATAATTGCATTACAATAGATAAACGTATAAAGGGTCACTTTTATGGTAATAATTTTTTTCATAACTCTTTTTTCCCATTTCTAGGATACGTGTTAAAAAAACTCGAACACCATTTCAAAGAAGAAAATTGAAAAGTTATAGCTTTGACAGTCGTAACATTTGTCAAATTCTAATTAAATCAATATACGCTATTCTCAAAGAATTTTATTCTATGATTTAGAAGATGCGTTATCGAATACATGCGAGATTAAATATTTTTACTAATTAACTTTTGTAGTCATATGTTTATTCACAGCCATCACCACAACAAAGAGTCATACTGATTTTATATTATACTACCTCAATAAGAGATATGAGATAATTCATCGTAATATTTTTTAAAATGCAATTCAGTTATAATTAAATTTTCATTTTTTAAAATAATATTCTACAATAACAGAAAAGGAAAATTGTAGAAAGAAATTCGCCATTGAAAGTGATAATAGCGATGACGAATTTTATTCTGATTCTAAGAATACAGACACCGATGTAGAAAATGACGGCAATGAAGATGATTATTCTGATATGAACAGAATTCTAGTGAAGCAAGGAGTGACAAATTAGAAATTCCCAGATAGTGGAATAAATAAATAAATAAAAAGGAATGACAAGAGAGGAAAATCCATAAATCCGAACAGTGTAACATTCATGTATAAACTTTATATAGCAGCAAAGGATTAAATAAAATTTAACCAAGATATGTATGTAAAGATTAAAATTTTGGAAGTAGATTGCAGCTCGAAGGCATTGAAGACTTTTTTTAATTTCACTTCATTTCGTCACCGAAGATAGGCATAATTACAAGCGGCGCGGAGAAGCAGACGTGACGAAAAGGGATGATAATTTCCCCCTTTTTTATACCACATTTTGATAAAGAAAATATTGTTTACAGTGCTAATATATTAAAATTCACATAGAGATTTCTGCATCTATCTCAAAGCAAGGGAAACTTGGAGATCTTTTAAAAGAGAATTTGCTTATTGGACAATTTTCTAGCCCTTAAAGTGGAGCGCGTGAAAGTCGACTTCTAGCCGATTCAGCCATTTTACAAAGCTTCTTTTGAATTAGTTATGTAGAGAAATGGGATGGAAACAGGAAATAAGAGAATATTTTTAGAATGAAATTACTATGGGCTAATATGAGATAAAACTTCAGATATTAATTTGGATTTAAATTAGAGGCCAAATTATCATTATATAACACCACAATATTGAGAACAGCATAATAAAGAGTTTGACGCCATTTTATACTAAATAGATAAATTTCTGCGATGGATACAACAAGGCAATCGTATCGCAGAGATCCTCTAAGTCAGAGGTGTCCAAACTTTTCGCGGCACGGGCCGGATCGAAATTAGATCCATGTTATACGGGCCACATGTATATACAAATTGAAAAATATCATTATGAGTAAAGTAGCATTAAATACTATTAATTAATACTATTTTATTGTAACTTGAAAATACAAAATACTAAACAAACAAAGTATAATTATGTAATTATTTTATATAAATTGAAATATTTTCATGCAACTTCTAATGCGAATGATGAAACTGTTTTTTTTTGTTGTTGTTGTTGTTGAAGAATGTCTTTATAGTTGGGATCAAAATTTGTTACATCAATCATAAGCAATGACTGCAAATGATCATCAGATAAATTTTCTCTATATTTTGATGCTATATGCTGATGCTTTATTTACAACAAAACAATAAGACTCTGCTTATCGTCAAAATTCACATGCGTATAAAATTTCTTTTATGTTTGAGTTACCGAAATATATTTTTTATTTAGTCTTATAACTTAACAGTGCAATGGACATTTGTGTTTGGTCAAGTACAACAACTCTGTTTTGTTGGCCACGTAGTTTTTCGATATACCTTTATGAAAATGAAAAGGTTTGGGCGAAAACATCATGTTTTAAAACCCTCCGCGGGCCGGATAAAATCATTTAGCGGGCCGGGTTTGGCCCGCGGGCCGTAGTTTGGACACCTCTGCTCTAAGTGATGTATGTATGTTCAGATCTGCAAAACAATTAATTAACCGTATTGAGACTTATAAGTATTTTTTCGTTAATGTTCCCTGACAAAGAAAATAAAAATGTCATCAAAAGAGAGTCGTAAGATGGGATGAACAGGAATAATTACTTTAAATGTAAAGATCAGAAAAATGTTTTTTTTTTTTAATTTGAATTATATAATAGCAGATCTTTACCACTCATTTGTAAATTAATTTTTTAACCATTTAGCTCAATTTCGCAGATTTTCACAAAATTTTTCAACCTTCAGAATAAAAACTGGCATTTACACGATCATTTAAGTTATAAATTAATAATATTTTAAGTTACAATTGACTAATTTCAGAATAATGTATCGTGGATGTAATATTATTTTATATATATGGGTATGTCTGGTCATTCTAAAAAAGGGTAAAAATAAATCATTTCAAATTTCATTAAAAATGAAAAAAAAAAAAAAAAAGGTGAAAGAAACTAATTTTTCACCAATCAAAAACGAAATTCTTTAAAAATTACAGTGCAAACATGATACCACATAGTCTTGAGGAAAAAACCATTGAATGAATTTCCACATTTAAAACGTTTATAATGTTCAAAATTATAATACACCATTAATATGTCTCAGAAAATCAAGAATGTTTTAATCCAGAAAATGAAACAATTTTCATTAAAAATTTCGGGCAACTTTTAAGCCGTTTATAAAAATCTATTCTTCGGATAATTTTTTAACCGGTAGAATGTTCATTGCGATTTTGATTTTAATTTTCTCAGATTCTTCCATTATATGCAGCATTTTATATTTAGTTTTTGCATACAACAAATAACTGCGAACGCATTTTGAAAAACGAATTCTTCTCTCATTTATTTATCAAAAATTTGACACTGTTTTATAATTTTTGTATCATGATTACTTATCAAATTACATCGTCAAACTTTATCCATCCAATTCAATTATGACGCTCATAAGCACAAGAACCGATGGACAGTCTCACAATTCCATAAATTTCAATTAAAATTTGGTTTTGTTATGAATCTGAAGAATTTGGATTAATCTTCAAATCTGCAATCTAAATCTATCTATATTAATATATAAATGTGAAAGTTTGGATGGATGCTTGTTCTACATCACGGCAGAACAGAATTTTATGAAATTTAGCATAAAGGTCGATTATAGTCAGGAATAGGAAATAGGCTACTTTTTATTCTGATTAATTGAGTGATTAATTTTTTATTAATTAAAAACTAACTTTCGCGCCAAAAAGCTGAGGCCAAATTCCGCCAAAGATAAGTAAGGCTCTAGAATTTTTTTCCCAACAGAGTTGAGGTTAGGCTTAGAAGAGTTTCGATATTATTTCAAACGATTCTATTAATTTTCTTTGTGTTTGATGTATTTAAAATCAAATGTTGTTAATGAATCGATCTTTCGGATTCATTCTGAAGTACTTTTAAATTAAAAGAAAACAGAACAAAGGAAATAAAAAATTTCTAATCTGCATTGCATTAGCGCAACTGGCGTTGAAAGTCTGCGAAGCGCCTGTTTCAGAAGTTGGATATGAATAAATGCCTAACGCTGATTGGCTGCCGACATGATGTCTCTTGAAGCCCGGCAACCATAGAAGGTTGGCAAGCAATTTATAAAGGCTTAAAAAAAGGGTAGAAATCGACCATTTCTGTTTTTGTCTTCGATTTTACAAAGGTGAAATAGATAACACGTGCAAATTATGTAACGCACATTTTTTAAAAAAACAGTATTCAAATAAACATTTGTCTTACGTCAATAAACGTATTGCTAAATAACCAATGAGCGTAAAGATTGACATATTCCAGCTTCGAATGCAGATGCCTGTAAAGTTCACGCGTGATTGTCGTGGCATCAACGCGCGATGACAACTGTGTTTTCATTTAAATTAAAAGTTAAAAAATTATGTGTAAAATACTGTTGTAGCTATCACAATCTCGATCAATAAATAAAATAGATTTGACCTGATTTTTAAGAAATACGGACTTGATTTGCTGTTTTGTTTTGGGTATACAATGTAAATAAATTGTTTTTACGTTAGTTGTGTGTTTTTGTTATTAAATTGTATTTATGCTATATATTTTTCGTATATGCTTATAGTTTTAAATGTATCGCTTTAAGGTTAGGGTTAATTTTTTTATTTGTCATTATTTGATCGATTTTCATACATATACATCAAAATTTCCACGCGAACAGAATCTAGTATTCAGAATCTAGAATTAGTATAATAGCTAGTATTCAATATACTAATAATCATTTTGCAACCTTGTGACTCTTTTTGAATCATGGCGTACATATATAAACAGAATTATAATCATTCTTTTCTTCTAGGACAGTAAGGAATTCAATTATGAAGAATCAGCAAAAAATGGAAATAAAAATAGTTGCTCATCACTGTTTTCTTGGTAAAATATGATTTAAGAATTCAGAAATGCTAGTACATTCACAATTTTTCTTCAACAACAACAAAAAAGATTTACAAATAAAATTGCAAATTTTCATTACTTCTATTAATTTTATGTACAATATTTTCAAAAATGCATAGCTTAAAACGGTATTAGATTAAATGGAAATTACGACTTGCTTAACCCTAGAATGTGCAGTTTTTTATTTATCCCCCCCACAAAAAAAAATGTTTTAAACATATATTTAAACAGTTTCAAACAATTTAAGAATTTTTTTTATATTAAAAAAAATTGTGCCAAATATTTACGTTATGAATTTAACAAAATCCCAGGGACACAAATCAAATTATAACAAATCTGCAATAAAAATTTAAATCACTTTTTACCAATGTGCTCTTATAATGCGAAGATAAAATTATTTTGATAGTATATCTAACAGTAGAATTATTCATACAACAGACATATTGGTATTTTTCCAACTTTCCTTTTGAATTATAATTTTAATACCGCTATTGCCATATATCGGTCCAAACACTCATTGTTACCCTTTAGAACAGTCATGTAAAGGCAATAAACGGGGAAAAAAAGTGTAGCCAAATGGCTACAAGATACATTGTAGGGTTAAGCGATATTGTGGTCGATATTGTTCCATTTTACACATATTTTTCAGCCTCAAAATTTTAACCAAATACATTTAGCAATCGCTTTTTAAAAGACGTAGCTCAATGCGAAAGTTTTTCAAAATTAAAGCTTAGAAGTTATAAACCATCGTTTCATGATATATGATCCATTCATTTTGTTCGATGCTCAACAAATATATATAATAGTAACAAAGAATCAGACACGAGTTTCACACAAAAGTATGTCAATCGACAGATAAAAATCGACGGCAGAGGAACGCAGAACAGTATTTTATAGGTTCAGAGAAATCACTTGTTTGGTCTCATTTCCGCGGTTTGAGTACAGCTATCACATTTTCAGAAAGATATGAACGATTTCTCGGAAGTATTTCATTGAAGTTTTCACGCAGACATTTTCCTGCAATGTGGAGTCGATTAAGATCACACCCATAAAATTTGATACGAAATCGAATAATCGAAAAAATAAATAGAATAAATTTTTATGAGTTTAATGAACTAGAAATTATTGAGTTCATTTCCAATCATGAAGAAATATATGGTATCATTTTCAAAATACAGGATTTATGTGCAGTACACTCCCGACTATTCGACATCAGTGTTGTCTGACCACGTTTTTCAGAAACTAAAATCTGTAAACTTTGATTTTTATTTTAGGGTTACCTTTTCATATCTGTTTATCATTTATCAGAGAAAAGTAAAATCAGTTTAAAACATTTTTCTTAAGAATTAGGCCTACGATTTACAGTGATGTTCAATTTATGTTTCCCGCAATTAAATTAGACATAACAAAATTTATGGTAAAATGCGAACTGTTTATACCCTTTAATTTACTTTTTATCTTAAAAATTCTCGAAACATGTAGTGCAGTATATAATCGTACATAAACTATCAGTACAGAGCCTTCTATTTTAATTCGGCTCGTTCCCGGCAATGAATTTTATGATTCACCGGACAGCGGCCGCGTTCACATTCTGTGTGGCTTGAGATAAGTGGAGAACTTAGTACTCAATAAGAAATGAGAAAATGTATATTATAACAGTGAGTTTTGTTATAAAAATATTGTCATCTGGTATTGGTGGACAAAGAAATGAGTTCGTAGAGTTCCGCTCAATCCGGCATTTTTGGTGTCCGGCCTGCGTTTCCTCTATCATATGAAGCCGGATACTCAAGAATACTCTGTAATATTATTGAAAAATTGCTTATGAGTTCTGGAATAGTGAAAACGATATCGATATTATCGAATTATTATATTATCGAATACTTCATATGATATTTAGAAATGAATATACAAATTTGGCTTAAAAAAAATCGAAACTGATTAGAAATATTAACGTGATGATGGGCAACATATTATTGGTATAATGAGAAGTGTCTGTTTAAAAATTGTGCACAACGCCCAGCAAGACCACCATTTCAAGAGATACCAAGATTCGGACCAGCTTTAGAAGCAGTGAAGTTTTAAGTTTAAAATATTTTAAATGTTTTGAGTTAAATATTTAATTAAAAATTAATTTAATTGATTTTTTCTCCAGGATCGTAACTAGAGATTTGATGATGACGATCTTCCATTTTTTATTATACCACATAGACTCTGCCTTTTTTTCCCCGGGGTTAATTACTGAACCATTTATCAACAATTAAAAATAGTTTGATATACATAGATGAAACGAAATGTATTTTTATTGCAAAAAGTGTAAAATTTTCATTAAAAAATGTCCTAGTTATAACTGTTAAATAAATAAAACTCATTAAATAATTTGTCAAAATAAATTGTTTTAGTTTGGTTTGGTTTTATATTTTTATTTAATTCTAAATAAATTAAAATGTAAATTATTCTAACAAACAGAAATATCATCTTAGCTGAAAAGCGAAACCGCGAACATTATCAGTGAAGTGAGTTTTTTAAAATAAAATCAATATAAGAAAAAAAAAAATTATACAATTATTTTCTTCCTACTCGAGGCTTTAAGGTGGTAGTAACAGCCCTGGCTTATACTTAATAATTACTGCTCAAAAAATCATTTTTGAAGCAATCTAAAGTTTAATACTAGCTTTTCAATAATGCGAAACTTACTTCCATAAAAAAAATTCTAACTTCTTTAAAGCATTCAGAGTACTTTTAAGTATATTTTACATCAATACTTTTCATGTTCCAGTAACTGCGCTTATATACACTTTCATCGCAACGACATTGAAAATATCCCTTTGTTTGCAATAATCATTTCTATAATTAAGTTATGGTGGAATGAAAATCATTATGACCCCTGCAATGGAAGCAAGAGGACGTATGTTTTGGAGAACATTTCACATAAAATACAAAGATAAGACATTTAAGCGTACACCTTAACAGAACAGCATCACATCTCATGATTTACAATCACAATGTTAATCAGGCATCGCTATCTATTATTCAAATGAGAAGACAGAGCAATGCAATTGCTAATAAATTATTTTCTAAAAAAATATAGAGATGGGAGAATCAATCTTAAAACATGGTCATATTATAATATTTCAGAATAGAGGTACGAAATCTTTTATTTGCGTATTTATATGTGCACGGTGATGGCATATAAGCAACCAACCCATACTAAAATTAAGGAGCTTTATCTTGAAGGATTCAGCATGCAAAAGGTTTGTGGACCTTAAGATGACATGCTGTCTATAAGTTATGATTCTTCATCATGACAACTAAAAAAATGAAATTCCACTCGACTGTGTCTGGAATGATGTTTGCATACTTCAGATTATTTTTTAATCAAATCTTTATTTTTTATTTTGTGAGGAAGATGTATATGTTTGTTGTCAATTGAAAGAAAGGAAGAAGAATACTATCACGGTATTCGATATTACGTTATTTGAGCTCAAAAATCAATCAATCTTCATTGTTCAACTGACATACGACGAGGATTAATGAAGTTTAGATTTCTGAGCATTAATCAAATGTTTGATATGAGATTTGATGAGCCGGTTTTTCATCGTTCACTCCATAACGTAACTTACACTAGACCAGATTTTAATACTCAGAAAAACTTTATTTAATGAAATTTGTTTATTTTTTTTGTTGTTGTTGTTGCTTTGTTTATTTAATTATTTTTTTAAAATATATTTAGAAAACATTCTATATTTTAATAATACTGGTATTAAGGAGTAGCATTTCTATTCTTGCAAAATAATAAGTGTCAAAAATTAAATATACTCGGTAATTTAATCACGTTGAATGAAAATGAAAGTAGAAGAAATCTGTTCAAACTGAATTAATCTGAAAGCCAAACAAAAACAGCAAAGAAAAATATGTGAAATATTTTTTTTTTTCATAAATAAATGTGGCTTAACAAAAAAAAAAAGACAGTATAATCAAAATTGCACTTTTCTTTTCTTAAAAATGTTAAATCTTTATTTTTTTTTTTTAAAAAAAAAGACTGATATAAGCATTTAAAATGCATAGAACCGGAAAGTAAACAAATTAATATCTTGATTACGAATGTTTCAAAATTAGAAATGAATGCCGATGAAATAAGCGATAATACTGACATAAAAAATAATGCTTTTAAAATATGAACACCACTTAATATGAAATTAAAGAAAAAATGATATATCAAAAATTATGATCTAAATTTTTCAACTTAAATAAAATATTCTTTAAAAGCAGGCATTCGAACTTTGGGAAAAACTGGATTAAAACTTAATCCACAAAAATAAATAATGTATTAAATAATTTAAACAGCTTTATAAAAAAATAGAAGGAATGTATAAAAAAAGCATGCATTGATCGATAGCGAAGTCAGCAAATGAGAAACACCGGTTATGAACAGAATAGAAATCAGAGAAATACAGCGATTGACACTAATCCGCGTTTCCTTTTTTCAAATAAAAATCTGACATCTTTTCAGCACACAAAATAAATAAACGAATAAATCTCACCTTTTCCACGATTCTGCCCTACGTAGCCTTGGCAGAACTTCAGCATGGTATCAAACAAGCAACCAAAAACACCTCACCAAGTAAGGAGGATTATACACATACTGGACACCTTTCTTCCAAAAGCTCGGCACAGGAAAGAAGACGAACTCAAGCATGAAATTCTCATCGCTTGCATCCAAGAAAAATCGCCGGAATGCGACGTAGAGATAATACACGGAAAGCGCATCACACGCGACACAAAAGGTGGGGGAGGGAGGGGGTGGGGAGCCAAGGACAACTTTCACCTGTCGGTTTAATCTTCATCAGAGAGCAACCAACCACCCTCACAATTTAGTTGGTCACGCTCGAAGTGGAACAGCCGCTTAAACATTGGCTCAGAATTAATTCAGAACGACTGGTAGGTGTTCTGTGTTCGTTTGTTCTTTTTGAAGTTTGCTTTTTCGTCAAATACACTGTGGACTGAAATTGTACCGCAGACAAAGGCATTTGTTAAGAATACAATTATAATGAATTTGCGAATTGATTGAAGCCATAAAGTTATTTAAAATTCACGTCTCTGGATCTTATACATTTAACATAGGATATTTAAAATAGGATATAAAACCCGAATATTTAAATATTTATAATTTATATATAACACGTATATTTAAGATAGGATACTAAAGTAATTATAAAATATTTAAAATCTTAGAATTGGGATCGAGTCAATTTTTTTCTCTCTCAAATGCATTTATTACTTTGGTCAAATGATGGCAGTTAAGCAGAAGATTTACTGTATTTTAATAAAAACAACTGTTATTTTGTCAGTATCGTAAAAAAACATATATTAGAATTTAAGATCAATAAAACACAAAACAGTTTCGTAATGAGTTTAGTTATTTGAAATATACTGATATCAAGAAAATTTTATCTGTTCGTTAACGGATTTTGAGAACCATGTTTTGACTATTCCATTTCATTGAGGGGTGAGAAACAGAATGATAAGTGCATTTCCTGTATTCACCTTTGACCTTGGATTTCCACATTAAATACTTTATAGTTCAATTTTTTTTCTCACGTATATCTGTTGTGTCATTTCTGAATGCATTTTATTTTAACACAAAATTTTATATTGATATTTCTAGTTCAAGTGATAAAAAAGTTTTCAGGAATGATGCGAAGAAAATTTTACATAATATCATTAAATATTGTGACCAAGAATCAGGAAACGGGTAGTTAAAATATTGTCAAAAAATAATAAATAAAAAATATAAAAATATGATTATTATTTTGTAAAAAAGTAATTACTAAATTTTATGAGCAGAAAATTTACACTTAATCTTCGTGATTTAATGTTTATTTCCTTTACATTAAATAAAAATTGCACTGAATCATTTTACTGTGCATTAGTACTTCCTTCCTTCTGTACTACTAATTATCTGTAATGTTTACATCTCATAAAACCGCAAATTTTCATTGTTAAATGTAAGCATCTCCTCCTTTCAACTTTCCTCTCACCCTACTTTGCCGAATTAAATCTATCCTAACGCATGCGTAAAAGCGCGGAGTGTTTTACAATCCGTTGTCAAAGAAGGGATATGCTGCCATACAGAATAATTATTCATTATTTGTAATGCGCATATTAAATATATTATTTCACTTGAGAAAAATTTGTATTTTTTCCACTTAACTGCGAAGGTATATTGTTATATGGAAGGTATAAAAATGAAAATAAAGTCATTGTATACTAATTAATTTCAAATCACTAAAAAAAATTCTTCAAATGTTTTTTTATCAAAAATGCTAACAATAATAAGAAAGATTTATGTGAAAGTTTTACGATAATTAATTCAATATTTACTATTCTATTAATTAAAAGTATGAAATAATTATTGTAATATAATATACAGAAAATATTATTTTATCTTTTTAATTTTACCTTTCATAATAAAAGAAATTCTAATAGATATTTTACATAACTTTGTCATTCGTTATGCTTAGTTAAATTTTCTATCATTCTCAGATATTATTCATAGCTTGTGGAAAAAATATGGTTGTGACATTATTAATTAATATTATTTTTAAGAAAATTGCTTAATATAGTGGGTTATATTTCGACGATAGTGAAAAGCTGTTTAATACACTGAGATAACAAAGGTCATAGGGTACCTCCTAAAAATGTGACGAACTTTCAGTGTAGCAACTCGATTTGGCCGGTACCCAAAAATCATTGGATATTCTATGTAGAAATATTGAGTTATGCTGCCTCTATCAAAACCCTTAATAGTGAAAGTTTTGTAGGAGCAGTGTACATACTAAGACTCCACGTCGGATTTAGCTCGAACTCATAAAAGATAATTTACATAATAATACGAGATATTGTACGCAATAATAATAAACATTTAATATATATGCAGAATTTTACCTATCTAGTTCTTTTCATTTTGTAACTATTGTGCTAACTTATATTCGTAGAGAAGGAAGAATAAACTTTAAAATTTTTAGATTTTGCAGAAAATTTGATAGAAAATTCAAATTTGGTATGAAAACAATATCTGAAATTCCATCTGTCTAAGTAAAAACTTTTTCGAGTTATCTTTATGACAGACACAGATAGACATAAGTGGGGAAAAAAAAAAAAGATTTAACCCAGAGAGACCTAAAAAACTATCCGTTAAAATTTGCAGTTCGAATTTTTTAACAATTACAATACTAATGATGTACTTTGCATACGAAATAAATAAATAAATCTTATAAAGATTTAAAAATTAATTGCAGGACGGATTTATGTGAGCATTTCCTCATTATACAAATAACTTTTTCAGAAAAGTTTAGAAATTATAAATAATAAACTCAATAAAAACAAACTGGAATTGAACAATCCGACGTCTTCCCACTCTCCTTTAAATTTACATTGTCATAGCTCTTCATATTAGTAAACGTTTCGGCGATAAAATATTTCCATATTCCAGTTGCTCTTTCTCAAAGGCAACATAAAAGTGTATGGATATTCTTAGCAGAGTTGTTTCAGGTATTATCTTTTTCTCAGCACTTGATCTTTACCTTTCTGCTGGATGACTCAAATTCTGTAATATTTTATTATCAGTTATCAAAGAAATGTGAGCTTGCATTTAGATAAGATACTTAAGCGGACTACTTTTTTAAAGTTTAAAATGAAAATTTCTTGACTTGAATCAAACAGAAAGCTGAAATTCGAATTATTTGGCATTTTTTTAATGCCAGAAAAGTGGCCAGCGCTTATCAGAATGTAATAAAACGTTAGGAAATGAAACAAAGTTACATGAATAACATGTTAATTATTTCATTGATGAGATATTGCTAAATTCTAATAAAACAAGTGATTATAAATAACATCGTAATTACATTATTATGCTTCTTTCTTTCAAGAATCTGTATGACTTCACGTCGATTCATTTATATATTAAATATCTTTTCAATGTTTTATTCACTCACCTCATGGGGGTGAACGCATTTATAACTTCAGTATTTTTAGTGAAACATCAAAAAACATGTCTGCTAAGCTTCATCAAAATTCTGCTAGTCACTATAAATAAACCCCTTTACATTTATTATCAATCAAAGGGATTGAAAAAGATTTAACCAGTCCATACTTTCAACCTTAAGATTAATATACAGATGATTTAATTTTAACGCAATTTTTTTCATTTATTACATGCACTTAAAAAAACCTCCTTCTCCTCCTTCCCAGAAGAGGTAATAAATCGAACAACATTATCTTATCTTGAATATTTGATTTCAGAAAAATCACATTTCTTACAGATTGAAATTTGAGAACCAAACTCCAAATCAATTGGCCCGTTTGCTTTATGCGTTTCAGCGATTTATGATTAAGTTGGTGAAAATAGGTAGGACTTTATTTCTCCTAGTAGTATTTTTAGCTGGCCAATAAAGACATATGTTCAAATTTTATGAAAACCGTCCGAATCGTTCGTAACAAATATACATACACATAATTATATCTATTTATTGAATTTTATAGGCAGGGTGAGTAGCTCAATCAAAGTCCAATATTTAAATTTGAACATTTAGTGGAATATATGCTCAAAAATAAATAAAATATAGTATTATTGATGCTGATAAGTAAAATTGATGTATGTTGTTTACATAAATAAACGCACTTTTGAAAAAATTACAGTTCCCCAATATTGTTGGCCAAACTTAGTAAAATATTCTTGACATATAAACATCTTAATCAGAAAAGAATTCCAAGCTTTTGTGAATAAAATTGGCTAATGAAATCTTTAAATAATACTATCTTAGGCGGTTTTAAATCAACTGCCGCATCCAGAAATATTTTTAAATTAACAATTGTATTTCCTGAAGTATACAGTGATTAGCTTAAAATAATGAAATTTAAATATTTATTATTCAATCTATATTAGCCGTCGAAGAAAAGGCTTTTAAAAAAAAAAATGTTAGTGTCAAAAATAGATTAAGAATATGATTGATAGAATTAGAGGACAATATAAAAATTTAGACTAAGTAACTCCTTCAAAAATAAATGTATTAACTCATATAACATAAAATGCAATCCTTTATGTCATATAAAACATTCTTGCAAAAAGAAGTACACTTTTATTTATAACAGCTAAGAAATTAAGTTATTTCTGAAATAAGGGCTGATTCAAATAATAATAAACAATATGAAGACAAAAATACGAAAAGGTTAACTTTTATACCTACTGCAAAACTCTTGATACCCCAACCTGTGCAAGTTTAATTCGAAATAATTACAACTATTAGCTTTATACTTCAAAATGGAAAATAGCTCTACCGTTTCATTAATGAGATACAGCAATAACTAAATATAAAGACATGGTTTATTTCGTTTTATAATTGGAAACAAAAACAAATGACAAACGGAAATTAATTTGACACTTGGAATTTACCCATCAACGGTGCAGTGTATTTGCTGAGCTTAATTAAATCAAACGCAAAAGATTCATACTGAGAATTCATCCAGGAAACCTAACGATTTACTTAAATACCGATGGCCTCAAGAATTACTCCGAAGACCCCGTAGTAGGTTTTCCTGTTCATAAACAAGGAACCCAATGGGGTATCGTGTCGAATTCGATTAGAAAAAAAAAGCAATACAAAAAAAGAAAAAGAAAAAAAAACATTTAAACCCGGAAAACGTAAAGCTACATCCAATTAAGCTAATACAGAGAATATTTTTAGACAGCCGAAGTTCTTTCTTGACCTAAGAGTTTTTTGTTGGCTTCTTTTAAACCAAAAATCTCTACATCTCTAAGTTTTGTGACAACGTTTCAAAAGTAACTCAATAACTCAAGTCTATCAAAAAGGAATGTTCTGTCCAGGCTATCATGTTGAACCATCTCATTGCTCGTAAACGAAAACTATTTTTATCTCCCGCTACTGGCATTCTTACAGAATAGTTCTTCAAGCCCTTTTCAGCAAAGGTAATATCTTTTCTACTGAAGGAATTTGTAGCTCAAATGGATTATTTCTCCTATTCTTTTAAGAGATCATTCAGCTGCGGCTTTTCTTTCAAGGGAAGTAAGTAAGGAATGGACACAACTGTTGTTTATTCTTGGAAAGAGATCGGAACGATTCCTTATTCTTTTGTGATCAAAACAAAGAACGAGTAATAAGCCAAAATATTTCCGTAGTTAACAAGCTGGTTAGAAAGAAGAAAATATAAAAGACTCTCTGATAACAAAGGTATTATTTCTATGCACGAAAAAAAAAGCATCTGAAATTTATTTATAACTCGTTAAATTTCGTTCTTTACATTTCATTCTTTATAGTAAAGCGCAGGTTAAAATGACACTAGGAAGTAAGTTTGCAGTCATCATAACCGTTTTTGTATTCAATTACTGTCAGTCTATTATGAGTTGAGATTTCGCGTATTTTTTTACTTTCGTAAATTGATGGCGCTTTTTTCCCCATTTTAATATTATTATTCAATTTCTAAGTATTGAATTTTCCAAACAAAATGCAGATTCATTTATCCAGCAAGTTCAATTATTTTACTAACTTTTATTTCTTTATTTAAATAATATTAATTATCTTGAATAAATCGTGTCTACAACAATTCACAAAAATAATATATATATATATAGGTAATGATATTTTAAAATCTAATTTAAACTTAATTAACTTTCTAATATCTAGCTTAATGCAACCCATATCAAAGTCATTCTAAAATATTCTCTTCTTTCCTTATTCCATTCGCCACTTTTTCTATTTAATTAATTCAGCCGAAGCATTGTAAAAATGCTGAATCGGCTAAAATCTTCGCGTTCTCACACTCCGAGTGAAGGGATAAACTATTGCGGACCTAAGAAATTCTTCCAAAAGATCCCTATGATTTCCTTACTTGCGATTGACGTATTAAAAATCCTTCTTAAAATCTCACAATATATATATACACAGAGATAAACTTTTCATGAGCTTTCCTTATTTCACTCTGTGTTGTATTTGTGCTCGTCGCTTTTTCTTATTCATAAATCGTGCCTCCAGAAATGAAATAAAACGATGTCAAAAAATGAAAGTATCTTCACTGTTTTCGAAACAACCTTCTGATTCAAAAACAATACGCTTGCATATATATAAAACCATAAGTTTTAAAGCAGAGTCATGGCCGAAGACAGAAAAGAAATTTAGAATTTTCTTTTTTTAACTTCGTTTTATTTCTATCTCGGGAGGCATGGCATGTACAAGCAGAAGCGATGGATACAGCACACACACACACACAAATGTATTTCCGAGATTATATACTGCGAGATTTTGGATATGATTTCATACACGTGTTAACTAAATACAAAGTAATCATAGGGACATTTCAGAAGAATTTGTTTAGGACAGCATTTTTTTATCCCTTCACTCGGGGCGTGGGAACTGCTGTCGAAAATATTTTTGCAGAGCTTTCTGTTGCATTAATTAAATAGAAAAAGTGGAATAGGATCAAGAAATAAGAGGGTATTTTAGAATTTAGTTAATCTGTGCTGAACTGAGCTAAAAAATAAAAAATCAATTACGCATCAATTAATGCATTAAAAAGAAAAAAAAAATCTTTATTAAAAGTCTGGATATTGAAACAAAAATCGTAATTCTATAGGATTGCAGACATAAATATCCTAAGTAAACTGGAATTTTAATCTTAGAATACATTTAAATTTTAACATGAGAATGTTTATAGGATTGCACATTATTTGTAAACTGCAACATGTATTATAAATATATATATATCGATAATTCCTACAGAACAGACCTAGAGCTACCAAATTAGGACCACGGTTACTTCTTGAGTAATAACTGCTCGCTAAGGGGGAAAAAAAATCAAAATTTTATTTAAATGTTTGAATAAAAGTTAAGTCAAATTCTAATGTTTTTACTCTGTTAATTTTTTGGAATATTATATCAGAAAAACTGCTTCACTGCACTTTAAAATATTAAAACCCCAACAGCCAATTTCAATTTTGTGTAACTTTTGTCTTCAAATTTTAATAATCTTTAAAAATTAATTTAAAAACAATTTTATAATACTTTCCCTTTGTATAATCGTACACAATAAAATTTCAAGATATGAATAACCTCGTAAGATTATTCATATCTTGTAATAACTGAAAGAAAAAAAAACTGGATTATTTTTTAACATGATAATATTTTGTTATTATTTCTATACATTTCATATTGGAAAGCCTTTATTCATAGTATGCAACGGCTAGAGCATTCAAACAAAATGAGCCTAGTCTATAAACATTATCTTTTTATGATGTCCAAGATTAGAGATTCAAATAACCTTTTATTTTTTACGACTATTAATTTTTTTGAGGTATTATTTTTTAAAATCTTACTACGTTCAGTGTTTCACGATTTTACTTTTTTGCTCAGACGATCAAATTTTTGACAAAAATAATATTTTTAGATTTTTTTTCATAAATTAGTAAGTGCGAGTGTTAACTTGAATACATTGAAAATTATTTTCTATTATTCCACATTTAATATACCTTTATAACTTTTAATTCAATATTAATATCACCATGAAATCTTGCAAACATTTTTTCTCAGATTCACAAGATAACATTCTCTCACATGGTATCAAAATTTAAAATTTGATAATTAATTTTAATTAAATAAACAAAAGTGGCTAATAAATTTCTGGGATCATAAAAATAGTACATAATCACCCTGAAGCATATTCCCATTCCCTACTCTATTTCATGTGTGGAGGAAAATCGAAAAATATCATTGGTTCCCATTGTCACCTACTCTGTGATGACAGTGTGATGTCATGTTTGCTCTCGCTCGGATTCTCGAAGCAACTTGGGTTTGATGCCTCTTATAACTAGATCTCATAAACTGAATGAATTCACTTTAATTCGTTGCAATAATGTTATACATTTTAGTTGGTGTTTCCCGTCTATGTTTTTCATTATAATTTTCCATTTAATAATATTTAAATTGTTTTCCTGTTACTTAAGTAAAGAAGCATTTTACTACGTAGCAAACTTACAATATTGAATTAATTTAAATCCAAATCGTATCTATGCATCTCTCTTCCACTTCTAAATGCCTGGTCTATTTTAAGAAACTTTTCACACTGGTTCTTTATGACAAGGAATAAAAAAACACGTTTTTTTTTTTCAAAATACAAATATCAATTAATTAACAATTAACCGAAAATTTGTCGCTTTTCAGAAATAATCGGGAAAAAATTATCTTACAAGAAATATTTTAATATCATTCTACAATTCAGAATTTTATATTTATAAATAACTAGCGATTACCCGCGACTTCGTTCGCTTGGAAATTTCCATGCATATGTATAAGAACTGATCGTCTGATAAAAAATCGGCAGTTGGTTGTCTAAAGGCCTTATCACACGGGGAAATTTCGCTAGCACTTTTCCATTTCTACGCTCAAAAACCGGTCAAGCAAGTTTCATAATCGACAACTTTTTCGAACAGCTTGATTATCTTGTCGGAAATATTGTCCTCAAACGAAATTTAACCAATCATGTGAAACTTTGAAGTGATGTCACACAAGTGACGTCACTTTCTTTGTCGTTTGCTGACGAAAAGTGCCGAAGATATTTTGCCGTGTGATAAAGGCCTAAAATCGTCTGCGAGCAAAACGACAATGCCGCCCATCACCGCCTGGTTGCTTCGAATGTCCTGCAGGTGTGATTTAACGCCTACATACTCTCTCGTCCCATACTATTAACTTGCACTGGTACAAAAGGATCCCCCGGCCGCTGTTTTTGGTGACGTTGCATGTAGAGGTATTTTCGCTTGCAAAATTATACAATAATTTGAAAACGGGATGTACAGTCCATCCACCATTAAGCAAAGTTGTAGCAATGCCAGCGGAAACTTCAGCCAGAGCTATATTACGGCCCTTGCGGAGTTGGGCAAGCAGGAGACTCAGCACAAACGTCTTATCCGTACTCCCTGGTGCGTCAAGACAGAATAATCTCTTGTGGTGATATCTTAATAAGACAGATAACATCTATGGGAGATGAGC
>JAPMOQ010061688.1:1162880-1183446 GCA_026543055.1 Argiope trifasciata | reverse complement strand
ACAAACCCAAAGGTCCCAGGTTCTATCCTGAGCCCAACATCACCTTCACCACACTCTCCTTTCCATTACTTACTCGCTTCAGAATCGCTTTTACTTTTTACTTTCCAGACTTGACGCTGCTGGGAAGTAATCGTAATGTAATTTCATTGACTTGCGCTTCTAAAATAGAAGATCGTAGTTTAGCTCCTTCATAACTTCGCTTGTTATTCCCCTCTTGTATAATACCCCCAGAAGAAATTAATGCAACCACCAAAAAAATAAAATGAGATTTATAAATTTTCTCATTTTCAACATCCTTGAGATCGAAAAACACATTTTTAAAATTAGGTCTGTCTGTGAACACGATAACTAAAAACACTTCGAGGTAGATGAGTGAAGTTTGATATAAAGTCTTTACACTTCTCACTGAACAGAACCCATTCATTTTGAGAGAGTTTACCAACCTGAGCTTCTGAATATGTTATGGTATCCGACTACGTTCGAAGGAATATATTTGAAAAATTGTATTTTTTAGAAACTATTTATGGTTTTTAGATGTATTGTCAATTATAAACGCTATAAATGCAAAAACAATTATTTGAAAACATAATATATTTTGTGAAATATTAAAATTTGTTGTAAATTTTAATGATGTTTAAACAAAACGTTTAACACTGTATACAAAATTTTAATGCAGCAATCCTTTTTTTCTTTGCACACGTTTTATCATATATTAATGAATGAAATGAAAAAAAATCTAAGAAAAATCTTGAGGTACAAAGAAGTTATTGGTAAAATTATGCATATATATGCAATTTTTCCCATAAATTCACTATTTAATTTCTCTGAAAATTCCTATAAATAAAAAAATATTTCACTCACAATAAAACTGTTGGTTCCTTTCATTGCGCATATTATTTAAAACACGCGCTGAAACTGTTATGCAAATACCTGTATTAGTTTTCGAGATATCATGTTAACGGTGGAGAATTTTTATGAAAATTTAAAGTTTTGAGAAAATGGAAGTGAAAGACAAATTTTAGCTGAAAAAATCTGTGACCCTTGATGATGGGCCAGGCCTTCCTTTTCCTAGAAAAGATGAATTGCTTTGGAAAGAGGAAAGTCAGAACTACAAGAAATAATAAGAATTTTTAAAAAACGCCAATGTGGTCGTTAACTAGTGTTTTTTAACGTAGTCGGGTACCTTAATACGATAATAACAAAATGAAGAAACCTAGACGAATAAAATTTGATACACACATTTAACATCTCAAATGTAAATCCGTATCAAATTTCGAAACAAATATATCAGAGAGTCAACCGGCTGTTGATCTGTATATATGAAAACAGGTGCGATGGCTCAACATGCAAATAACTTAAATCGAATATTCGAAATTTGGTATGTGATTTTATGACTGTTAGTACTAAAGAAAATTTTTATTTTAATCAGTCATAAAAAAAAGTGCCCAAAATATACATCTGTTGTTCAAGGGCTCATGTATTAACCGTATTCAATTGCTTGATCGACAAAGTTTTATGATAATAGTGCTTTTAACTATTATTCACTAATGGTATATGGTTAAAAATAAATAAATTCATGTATTAGAGAGCATAAGAAAAAGTTTTGAGGAGTCTAATCCGGCCGATTATTGAAGAAAATATATTTTTAAAATAGGCAATCAAAACGATTAACAAAATTAATAACACTATACTTAACATTTCAATATTTTAACATTCCAAACTGAATTAATATCTTGATACGCAAATATGCGATATCCACACATCAAATGCGATATCAAAGACAATCTACAGCGCATCTGACAAGAAAATCTTATAGTTTTAACGAGAAATTCTCGTATACATACTTGTACATAAATTTATTTCGTGTATCTCGGAAACGGCTCTACCAGATAAAATTTTATTTTCAGATAAAGTTTTGATTTTTAAGATTTTCTATATAGATAATTAACTGGGAAAAAATTGATTTTAAAATAACATTTTCGTATAACTAACTATTAGAGCTTTTTTTTCTACCTGCTCTCATGCAGACAATGTCATATAGCACCATCTCGTAAATTTTTGTGAAACTTGCATTATTGCCATAGTATGATAATCTACTGCTACCTCAAAATTTTGCGAGATTGAGTGAATGAAAGTGAGATGAGGTAAAATTGAAAAATATCTATAAGTAATCAGTCACCATAAAACACATACTATCGTAAAAGCTTTAAAACAATAAAATGTAAAGTTTTAATTATAATTCTTTAACTTGTCCCCAATCTTTCAAATTTAGATTAGTTTAGTTATTTTAACATGCTATTTGAAAGCAACATTGAAGCTATTCAGGGACAGGCCTCATCACTGTGAACTGTGGTTAGATAACAAGGATAACACCTGAACTGGCATCCCCCTTCTACAAATATTATTGTTAAAATATTTCACCTCTCTTGGACAGCTATTTCATGATGCAAGGTTGGGAAAGGTGGGATATATTTCTAAAAATTATAACTATCCATACATTGCCACTCCCATTAGCAATTATTATTGCTTAATTAGATGATAAATCATAGGATATCCTCTATACAAAAAGAGCTGATCTCTATAAATAATAGACTAATCTCTCTTTGCTAAATAATTTCTCAAAAGATCTTTAGAATGGAAAACTGTATGACATGGATGCTGCTAGCTTGTGAAATCTCAAGAATCATTTTTTTTTTTTTTTGACAAGCAATGCAACCATGCACTTAAAACAATTATGTAAAATAATTGAATCACCAACTGAGTTCCCCAATATCTGAAAAGGTTCCACACTTAAGTGCTGATGCATTTAAATATTCAAAAGTGAAAACAATGGAATTGGGATTTTCCTTTTATAAAGGATAATAAAAAAAAGAGCAATTAATAACCTAAAATGAAATTTCACTATTCCAAAGAGAGTGAAAGTTAGATTTTTAGAGGGCATGCAGTAAAAAAAATTAAAAATTTATCTACATCTTTAAAAGTTGACTATATTGAGAAGTACTTTTTAAACACTATTGTCATTTGTCTTCAAATACATACGAGTCATCATATGAAACACATCTCCTGCAGGTGTTTCAAAATAATCAGCAACAATGACTTAAAGTTTGTTTTTTGTATTTGTTACCATTAAAAAAGCATAATTCAATTATTTCATAGAATTCCTGTTAATGGAATCACTGATTATGGTTTATGAATTATTTCTAATATACTATTAAATAATAAATTTTGAAATACTTTATGAAATAATGAATTTCATACTTATAGCATATCGATTGAATATTTTTATGCAATCAGAATGAGCCGGAGTAATTTATCTGAATGCTTTTAAGATGAATAAATAAAGTAGAATTTGCTAATATCATTATTTCTACTTTGCTTGCTAATAAGAACAAAAATAAACATATCCTTTTTTACATATAAATCTTAAGTTGGCACTACAGTGACTACCCTTCTTTTTGTACTTATACTTCATGCTTCGACACTTCTGCAAACATGTCTACAGAAATTCGTTGGGGGGGGAGGAGTTCTTGATTATGATATTTAGAGGGGGGGAAGTATTGTAAAAGGCAATTAGCTTACAAATGTAGCTGTAAAAAATATAGGACCATAAAATATGAAATACAGTAAGGATATTAATGATGATATTAAAGCCTAAATGCTGTGAAAGAAATCAATTAGAATTTTTACATATTTATTGTTTCTAAAAGGAATATTTACAGAGATGTTGCTGATTGCAGATTTCCTTTGATTTCATTGCATCTCTTCATTATTACATAATTATTTTTAATGTGCAAATGCATTAATATTAATTTAATATATCTGTATTTGACAAAAAATAGCTGTATTTTTTATTCAAATTTGATTCGAAAATCCTAAAATATTACAGGAATACAAAACTATATATATATTTTTTTCTCTATTTCTATAGCATCTTACAATTTTAATCCTTAAAATAAAACATCTGAAATAGAATAAACAAGATTTCATGGAGAATCAAATCATTAAAATTATTATTCCAAAAATGGCAATGCAATTTTCAACAATAAAAAATTCATCTACTTAATTATTTTCAACACATTAACTTAATTATTACAGAACTAATAAACAAATGTAAGCAAAGAAATTTTCAGGAATCTAATATAAATAAAGTAGCTTTTATTTAAAAAGTCATTAAATAATTTAGATACTCTATCAAACAATAGTTATAATGAAAATTAAATTAAAGAAGTTAGTTTGTATATTAACTTCAAAACTTGCAAATTGTTAAGTTCTAACTCCTAATCAATTACTATTTACTTAACCGCTTACTTTAAAAGGACTTACACTTGATAAATAAAAAAAAATTGAGAAAATATTTTAAGAAAAATCTCACAATGATTTTAACAAAATAAATCCAAAATTAGTTTTTAAATAGTATTGTAATTTTGAGGTGTTATCATAAAGTATTAAAAATAATTTAAACAAAATTTTAAAATAACAAAAATAAATTGTTGAACAACAGGACTCCAAAACTTTTTATGACATACTTTCTCAAATAACATATTACAATTAAAATGGGGTGGATTTACTAATTTTAAAGTTCCAAAACATTGGCATCAATTTTTTCTACAATTTTAAATTAATATAACCTTGAAAATATATTCCTTTTCATTTCTTTCTTTTTGTCATTAATACTTCATTTTCTTAGTTTTACTTTTAAGTTATGAATTAAATTTTTGTTCTTAAATGAGGTTTTTTTTTTTAATTTTGTTTTTAGCAGGTAAAAAGAGGTTGGGAATTTAAAATCCAAATACATTGTTTTAAACATATGGAGAATGCAAGAATGATTTTTCAAAACATATTTAATCTTTTAAACTAACAAGACAAGACTCAACAACTTGGTACAAAACCAAATGAGCAGATGGTGAACACAAAAAGAAAAGTGAAAAACCATGAAATAAACATGTAAATACCGCTAAAGATAAGATATAGAATCTGGCAGAATACCGAACCAAAATGATAAAAGGTAATGGTCAAAAGGACTATTTTTAATTGATTAACAGAAATGGAGAAAAGTAAATGGAACAAGGTTGATATGGCAATTTTTAAAAATATTTGTTGAGTCTATAAATATCTAAAAACAGTATGAAGCAAGGAAAATAAATAATGAGATTCATATAAACTCTTCAAAGCTATTTTCAAAATTTCACAAAACTCTAGATTCTCTCTGGGTATGTTTGCTCACTAATTAGATTATTCACACATCAATACATTTTTGCAAGTTAGAACAATTTTTTTAATAATATAATTAAATGTCATCCAATTTCAACAAAATATAAATACCATTAACAGTAATTTTTAATTCATAAAGTATTTATAAAAAATATTGCATTAAATTCAAGTTAAATAAGCTACTTTTAGTTTGATTATATTAAAAAACAGATAAAATTGATATCTATTAGAATTTGGATTAAATATCATATTAACTTAATGAGTTGATTTACGGTTTCTAACATACATGGATCATTTATATAAAATACTTTCAAAACATTTAGTTGCAATAAGATATCCAAGGATATTGGTAACTGAGGTTTCTGTCCTCTAAAAGATTTAAATTATTTAGTAATTAAATTGACAAAATGTAATTTTCCAGAGAAATTAGCTTTTACTGGATCATCAACACAAATATCATTTCAAAGACTCTAAATTGATGCAATTTTTGCTATGCAAGTTAAAAAAATTTTGACGAACAGGAATAAATATTTTAATAAGTACTCATTTTAACAAGTAGAAACTCCATGACATCAACTTCTATCAAAGTACATTTCAGATATTTAAATATGAAATTTTGTTCTAGTCTAACAGTTCCCTCAATCTATCAAACTATCTAGTTTAATAATTAAGTTATCTCTCAAGTAGTATCTATCTACTAGTTAACTAATCTATCAAGTTTTTTAGATACTTTTTATTTTATACAAGGATCTAACAAATATAACATCACTAATATTACCTAGCGAAGATTATATGACGGATTGGATTTGTGGATTTTAATGACACAAAAGCCAGGTTATGTAACTGGATCAATGAGTAGTGCAAAATAAAGCCATTAGGCATTTTTATATTAGACTGTAATTTAGGCGCTTCCAACTGAAATAAAATGTCATCATATTTTCCTGTAAATCTTGTTCATAATAAACATAATTTAGCATAAATGATGAGCAAAGAGTGTCACAGTAGAAACATAAACACTTACAAAATTTTGCAAATGAATAATATATCTAATTTTAAGAAGTGGTACAGTATATAAGAATAACCAGAACTTTAAGCTAAATTAAATGTTATCCTAGTTATCAATTTAAAACCTGACTTACACAGAATGTAATTGCACAAATAAAAAATAATTAATGACAAAGAAATAGTATGTTTCAGATATTTTGATGATATAAATATTCAAACAAGTGTGTAATGTATTTTTTGCTATTTAAAATTAAAGAATATGATTTCTGCACCTTTAGAATTATTCTACAAAGTGACATAGTGAATTACCACAATAAAGTGATGCAAATTATAAAAAAAACAGATTATCTTATTTCAGTTTCATTTTAAACTTTTCAATGTCAATGCCACCTATAGAGAGCTAGGCACATTATAAATATAAGTAGTTACAATTAATATTAAAGGCTGCATGAAAAAAATACAAGAACTGTATATGTAATATATAACTTCTGATAAAACTCTCAGTTGAGCAATAATTGAATACAAAAAAAAGTTCGAGGCAAATTTCAGACCATAATCTCATGCATTTTAAAAACCAAAATAACAGATAATGTGGAAGTCTGCTAAGAGTAATAGAAAGTTATATGAAACAAACATGGATAGTAGCTACTGAAAGAATGGAATTCTATAACATTATATTCAATTGAAATTATATGATCTTAAATTAGAATGAATCTTCTAGTGTTAATTCAGTCAAAATTATATTTTTAACTGAAATAATGGTCCTACCTTTAACAAAAGGATATTTACTACCAAACTTGTCATCCCTTCCCCCTTTTTTGCACAACTGCTTCAATTACTTCAAATGAAAGACTCATGCAATACACTTATTTAAAACAAAAACAAGAATTACTCTGATTATTAATCAAATTTCTAATTCTTTTAACATGCCTTAGTAAAAAAAACTTGACACATATTCTGAAAGAAAATGAAAATTTTTGATGATCAAAATTTCAGATGTCTTACGCTATAATACAAATATAGGACACAACTTACCTCCAGACAAATAAAGTGTATTTGTGTAATCACATCTGCCCTTCTTTACAGGATTAGGAGCGGATGAAGATCTTGTAATGAAATTTGATAATGCAGTTTTCTTTTGAATTTTATTTAGTGGTTTAGCTGCAAGTTTTAATTCATAACTTTTCTTTGGTTGAGGTGCTTCCAAAACATAAGGATCATTCAAAAACTCTAAATCATTTTGTGAACTGTCGACAAAAAAACAAGAAATTAGTTATTACACCTTTAAAAGGTATACTTATTTAATTTAACACAAGACTTAAATAATTTTTGCAATATTAAAAACTAAAGAATTAATTTTTTGTAATTAGTTCAATTTCAGAAAAAACTAATACCTGCTTCTGTGCCTTAAGGTTTTAGTTTTCCACTGAAATTTGCCTTTGGTATCATACAAATCACAACCAATCTCTTTCTCCATTCCTGCTTTATCACAGAAATACAAATATTCTTCATCTAAATCTGAAACATATAAAATTTGGAACTAAGATTTAACCCTTTTTCTTTCACTGTGTAGAGAAAAAAAACATTTTGAACACAAAGCATATTTTGCATACGACACATCATACTTTTATTTAAGGATAAATTTAATGAATTCAATTCTTCAAGCAATTAAAATGTTTCCATTTTTACGATAAGCTCAAAAGCACAGTATTATCTATTGATATATGTTCTTACAATGCCATGCAACATATATTCTCAGGTATTTAAAAATTTTCTTACGCATCCAAAAGTATATATCTATTTAAAATAACGCTTCTAAAATGATATAGTTATTGACTAAAAAAAAAAAAAATCCTTGCTTGGATTAATCTAATTTCAATTATATAATCTATTCCTATAAACATAATAAAAGAATCTTATTTATGTATAAATTTTACAGAATGTTAATTAAAAACTATTTACATTGTAAAATTAAAATAGATAAATTAGGAAAAATTCTCAGCACTGATTTGAATTCAATGAAAAGAAAATTAAATGAAGAAAATTGTAATCTAAATAATGTTAAAGTATTAGCAGAATATATTTGAACAATGTGAAAATTGATCTTAAACTTATTTAAGTAAAATTTATAAATATGCGTTTAAATCTGAGATAAAATCTTTCATTAAGAAATAATAGCTACCTAATTGAGGAAGTTGTGATAGTAAAGCATCAAAAAACAGTTACAAAATAATCTTGTTTAAGATTAATACAACATTTTCAATTGTTTTGAAAATCTTGCTAATATAAAATGTTTATATGTGATTACTATAGAAACAAAGATTAAACAATTGCTAACTAAATGAAATGTTAACATAAATAAATTTCCTCGTCAAAATAAATTTGGATAAATAATAAAATATATCTAATAAGTGCACTTATAGCACAGCATTAAACACATTTAAAGTATAAAAATCTTCCAACATAATTTATTATTATTATATTTAGAAACAAAGAAAATCCTATTTAGAAACAATTCACTAAATTATTTTCAGCTACACCAATGATCAATGTTTAATAACATATTTATTAAGAAAACTAGAAGAGAGCAAAAACAGATAATGCAAGATCTCTCAATATAAAAATACATACCCTCTATAAAAATTTCAGAAGCTTTTGAAACAGTTCTAAGTTTCAGAAAAAATTTATGATAAGCCATGGATATCATGAACAAATAATGACTTCTGAAATATAAAATGTACAATAAATCAATAATTCAAAATTATGACAAACTTTAAGGTCAGATACATTGAAACAAACCTTTATGACAGAAAATTGCCAGCTCAAAAAGAGGGCATGGGCATACAGAGGTTTTATTGCTATTGAGGTAAAAGAATGGAATACACCGGAAAATATATATACCACAGGTTAAAAATTATACAAATTTACAACAGCACAACATAGTAGCAAAAATGAACAAAATATGAAATATGCGTGCAACAAATCTTTTAATATTTATTTTAAGTACTGCAACTAAATATTAAAAGTTTATTGTTTATATCATGTGATACTAGCAACTGTCATGCCACAATGCTTTTGACTAGTAAGGATGCTATTTTTGAAACTTTATAGTTAAGCCTTTGTAAATTAACATTCCATGAAAATTGTACTATATACTTTATATGAAGCATTTGTTTTTATACTTAATCAACATACAAAGAGCTTTCAAAGTCATCTTTTACATTTGATTTCATGTTTTATTATAACAATGACCTGCCTCTATATGTCTGACTCACTCTTGAAGTTTGTCTAATGATTTTGAATAATTTTATATGATAAATATATAAAATTGTGTATCTTATCATAAACCACTCACCTGCCATTTATTGCAGTGAAGAATCGATAAATAACATGTTTCCCTGAGTAGCTTTCAGTCCTCGGAGATATGCAAAAATATTTTTTACAAAATGAGATCCGTTTGATATTTTGCCATGGATAGAATTGACATGCACTTCTTTTCCCAGCAACTTTTTCATAAACCTGAATTCCTGTAGATTTTATTCCCAGCCATACAGCAGATGTATAATTCCTTTTATCCTTTAAGAGAATTAATGAATTAAAATACAAAATATTAAATATTATAATTTAAAAAAGGATAAGCTAATTCATTCAATCATGTTTACTAAAACATACATTAAAAGCTTTACCTGAAAAACTTTATAAAAATGACATCCAAATTCAGGCAATTTCATTAGAGCCTAAAAATAAGACATGAATAAAACTTAAACACAAAATTGTATAAATGTATACTGGATATAATTTTCAAATTAATTTATTAAATCCTTAAAGGATTAGGTATTGAAAGAGAAAAAAAAAATTTTATAACAGAATAACTTTCCTTGGATTTTCAAAAAAAATTTAGAAATTTATTTTAAATAGGACTATTATAATGAGCATGTAACTTTCACAAAATGGAGTTACAACATGCAAATAAATAAACGCAAAAATCAAAATCATGCACACAATTTTATAAATATTAGTGGAAATACACAAGTATTTAAATGTAATTATTAAAAATTTATACATTTTTTGTTAAGACATGAATAACTCTCTAAAATGAAAAAACTTTTAGAAAAAAAAATATTTATTCAATCATATCAATTTTACAGTGAGTTTCTATCCTCTATCTTGCTAATTTATACAATATTTTACAAATTCCTTCCTAATTATAACAGCCGTGATTGACAAATAAATACACACATTCAAAGTTTTCATTTCAAAGCATCACAACAAGTATATGAATAAACTAAATTAAAAACAGTCTTCTGGACATAAGAAGCAACACACATGTAAATAATTAAATATATATTTATTTTTTTATCTAATTATGTTGCCTTTGCTGCGATTCTAGTTCTGACAAGTTAGTGAATGCAATTTTGTTAGATAAACCAGGTTATGTTTTAAGTTTAAACCAAAAATTGGATTAGATTTCGTTAAATCTTATTGTGATTTAACAAAATATATGCATCATAGTGTACAATGCAATTTCATTTATCATACATTTTTATTCTATAATCTTCTCTCTCAATTAATGCATTCATTAGAATGACCTTAAATGATAGATGAACAGACTTCTTGATATAATTTTTTAATACTTCAGTTCATTTTTACTAAAATATGGTCCAACAATTTCAATTTCCAAAGCAGAATTAGAGAGAGTGTCCAGCTGCCTTTTTCAAATGAATTGAAACAAAAAACTTTTTTCATAGAACAAATTACATCATATTGCGATTCACATATTATTTAATTTAAAAATCTTATTACCATTCTTATCAATTTAAGTATCATTTCAAATACAGGGCATAATAAATGTAAAGTTTTGAAATTCCATATCATTACATAAGACTTCATTTTCAATGAAAGAAAATTTTTATTCAATATATTAGAAATTCAATAGTTTACCTGTATATATTTTAGTTCAGCTAATTCTCTGGATATCCCTTCCAATTTAAGATGATGTTCATGTAGTTTTGTCTTTGCTACACTTCTATTTAGTTTTTCAACAGTGAAATATGGTAAATAATGCTCCAATAGAAAATATTCTTTGCCATAAACAGAAGAATCATAATCTCCAAATTCAGCTTGCAGTGCTAATCCGCCAATAGATAAAGCAATATTATTATCACAGCAGTAATTCCCTTCTAAGAAATCGTTCCTCAACTGTAGATAATAAAGATGTCTTAAACTAGGTGTCCTGTTCAAAGAAAAATGCAAAAAACACATATATAGTTGTATACTTTTTTTACAAACTTGATTTATTATAGCATATATTCGTTGTTTACAATTTATATGTATAGAGATGCATAATTCCTTCAAACTTTTTTTTACAAAATATTGTATTTACTTCTCAATAACTCAATGATATAATTTCAAGAGATACTACAAACCAATTTTGTTCACCAACTATGAAGAAAAAAATGACAAAAAAAATCAAGATAATGAAGTTCTTATTATATTCAAAAAGATACGCTAAGATAACCCTGTTTATATATTAAACTAAGTTATATGTTAACAACTCAGTGACTGCTTAGTTCCAACTATCCAATAAAAGAACAAATCATATTTGGAAAAGGGGGGAGGGGGAGTCAAACAAGCAAAAATTTCATATAGGTTTCCAGATCATTTAGAATCCTGTTAAATAAGTACTGAGCTCCAACTGTTTACAGGCTTATATTCTTTTGCAAACATATAAATTCTTTTTGTTTGAATGAATTAACTCAATTTTCCCTAATTGTTGAAAAATATTTAAATATTAGTTATAACACTATGAGAATAACAATAAATTTTAATGATAACATCAGTGTATCATTAGAAATAGCATCCTTCAAAATTTTAATATTAAGAAATATATCAAAATATAAACTCTTTAACAGATGAAACTATATATATATTTCGTAAAATATGAAACAATAAAATTTACTTTTATATTATATTTATTATTATTAAAAATAAGAATTACATTATTACAACTTTATATTTATTAAAAAAATTATTTCTATCATGATTAATACATCAATGGTAATAAAAACATTTTTCAGTCCAGTGAATTTTAAAATAGCATATATACAAACAGCCTTCCTTTTAAATGAGAATCATATTATACCTCATTAAATGAATATCATTCAAGTAGAATTTGACTCTCAAATGTATCAGAATTCGATTTCTTGAAAGGGCTGAACAGGAATGTAACAAGTCAAATATCCTTTGCTTTTTATCTATAAATATGTGTTCTTCCCCTGAAAAAACAAAATTTTAAATGACAAGTTTAGAACTTTTAATATACTACATAATTTCCAGCAATAATATGAAAAATAAATCCAAACCCTATGCAAATTTATCAGATTTATCAAATTTGTATTTAATAAATAAATATTAAGACATAATTACAATTAATATACAACAAAATAAAAATGTTTTAACATTTATATGTCATTCATTAGCAAAAGTAGATCTTAAAATATGTATTTTTTAAAGTATAACATTAAGTTAAGAAATAATTAGGAAGAATGTATCTACTATTTTTAATATCAAAATATGCCATGTACAGGTGTGCAAAAACTTCCATGACAAGCACAATTTATGTATTAAATTGAATTTGCATTCACTCATCTTTAAAGGACAACTAGTAACTTCTTCAGTTTCTCAGCAGTTACTTTGAAGTGGAATTTTTAAATAATTTTAACAAAATATCTATATTTTAATAAAAATTTTTAAAAATCATTTTGAAAAAAAAAAAATAAGAGCTAAAAAAACTGCTATTTGTCATGAGATCCAGAAGAAATATGGATACTAAAAATTCAACTGATTAAAATTGATAATAATAAAAATAGGAAAAATTATGTAGGAATATTAAAACATAATAAAAAAAATTACCCTTAAAAAAAATTTGAGAAAAAGTTTGAGTTTTTTGAACAATAACATAAAATATAGGAGAAAGCAGCAGCAAATTCAACAAATCAAAGCAAGTTTTGAATATAACTATATTAGATATACAGATAAAAATAATATATATATAAACTTTTTCAATGCATACAAAATTTGAGAATTGGTTGAAATACCAGAGGTCAATATTATATTGTTGATGCTAAATGGATCAAAAACTTATTTTGAGCATATATGACTTACTCAAAAATGATAATAATAATACAAAATATAGAATTTCTTTCGAATTCTTCTGACATTTTTAATATTAATATTTTCATTATTGTTATAACAAAATAGGGAGATAAAATTTGTAATACTACAAAATTCTATCATATTAAAAACAAAATTTTTTATAACCTTTAAAAAGGATTATATGTATGTTATTAACATATTAAATTACATATTGACAAAAGAGTTTCCTCATATGAATGTAGTTATGTAATTAGAAACTAATTATGATTTTCTGAATTCATAATTTTAAACTGTACCTAAGAGTGAGTTGTTTCTTAAACAAAGCTGTATTGATGTCAGAAATAACACAACAGACAACTTAAAATAAAAAATAAGTTTGGAAAAATGCAACATTTGAATATTTTCTATTAAATACTACCAAAAAAATTATGTCTCAAAATATATGCATTGAAATTAGTACTAAAATACATATAATAGAATACTGCATTCATGTAATTCTAATAAAATTCAATTCCCAGAAGAAATATAAAATTGATTAATTTTTTTTAATGATTTTTAGCTCCAATACAAAATTTTATCAAATTAGAAAACCTAGGAGAAAATAAAAACAGTTGTGATCAACAACAATTAAAATGAAAGTAATATTAAAAAATTTGTTTATTTGATAAAGTCTCTGAAAAGGAAAATGTCTGTATGCAATGCGAAATACTGGAATAACTTCTTACCATAAATATATGCTAAACCAAATAGATATCGTTCTCGAAGTTTAAGATGCTCAGCAACAGCTTGATATAATTGTTTTCCAATAACTGATGGTATGCATTCAATATCCAGTGAATCCCCATTCAATAGATCAATGATTACAGTAAAAGCAGAACTGTGAAATTCCTGACGAAGATAAACATTTTAGCATATAAAATGAGAAATTGAAAAATATTTTCTTAGCACACAGATTTGATAGATGATAGGGGGAAAAAATAGAAATTCAGTGCTATTCAGTTGTTAAATCTCATATTTCATTCAAATTGCACAATTGATAGTCACATTATATCTGCATAGTTCATCGCCAAATTACTATGTGGCTACTTTTTTTTTTTCTTCTTGTTTCTTTAATATATATATATAAAAAAATTATAGTTAAATATAAGAAAATAGCAATAAAGAAATTAAAAACAGCACTGGGTCATTCAATTTGACATTTTTACATCAGTTGGAAATATTTTTTCAGTAAAGAAATGATTTTTTAAAAAAAAACTTTCATCAGATTTTTAGACAAAAAGTAATCAAAATTTTAACTCAAATTTCTTCAATAACCTTGAAGCATATTATTGCACAAAAACTTTTTAGCAAAATTTTATAATTATAAAGTTTTACTGTCCCATGATACTAATTTTAGTTCTGTATGATTTCATTCTGTATGATTCATTACAAAATTTTAAATTATTTTGAATACATTTAAAACAATATTTCTCATTGTTTTAGTTAGCATTTAGTTATTAAATACATTTTTGCATGCACAATAAAAGAATCAATCTTAAACAATTACAAAACTGAATTGCTTTAGAGCAGAGAATCTAACATTTCTTAAGTTCTTTCAGTTATTACTACACTTAATTGAATTGGAACAACATTAAAAATATTTTTAAAATGCATTTTATAATTTTTATGCAATCAAAAGTAAATTAGATAACAAATGAATTGAATCTAATATATTATCATGCTTCAATGTTTCAGTTCAGAGGTTCAAATCACTTTTAATTTTTTCTCCTCTTTATTTCCTAAAATACAAATAATGTAGGCAAATGCAGTATATACAAATAATGTCCAACTTTCTTGCAGATATAACTATATTATTTTTGTTATGGTAAATAACAAAATATGATAAATATTTAACCTTAAGTATACAAATTGGGCATTTCCTAATATATTCTCAAAAACTATATCACCTATTTTTTTTTTTTAAATGAAGTATTTCCAAATTGGGTTTTAAGTGTTTCTCTGGTCATTTTACAGGGATTTTTTTTTAAAGTTCTCAAAGCAATGCAATAAAAATTGTAATCAAGTACAAACATAAAATTCAGAAAAATCCACATATTGTAAAAGTTTGAACAAATTTCATTGTAATGAAAATTGCTTTTGTTTGTTATTGAAAATTGTTTTATTGTTTTATGTGAGATATATGTGCAAAAATCTGTCAAATGTTAAGAATTGAAGGTTACTTATTTATATTTTAATAAGTATTTAATTGTTTAATTCATGTTTATATTTTTTAGTATGATTATTGCTTTTATGCAATGTATTATTTGTGAATCAAAATTGCATGTGTGTGGACTTGCTTATATAAAATTTTATCCTTTTTTAAATATGGTTATTCAAATATTAGAAAATAATTTACATCAATGTCAATAATATATTATATACTATTTTATTATTACTTACCTTATCTACACAAAATGGTGAAATTCTAGTATGAGGTTTTAACTGGTTAATGATGAATTCAGGCCCAGCTAAGGACTAAACAATAATAAAATATTAGTTGAAACATCTACATAATGAAATATATAGATATTAAATGATTTCAAATTAATAAAATATTTTTCTAGACTTTCACCTTTAGAAATCTCCAATCCCTCAAACTAATATGATTTATAAATTTAGAACTCAAAGATTCAACTCATGCAATAAATTTATACATAGTATTCAAAAATAATTTGGTTTAAAAACAGTTAAATGGTTACTCATTTCCCATACTCATTTGATGATATTTTGTCTTTTAAATCATTTACCATCTATCAAGAAAAATTATAAGTATCTTATAGAAAATTAAGAGGCAAAAAAAGCAGTTAAAACACTTTTTTAAACACCACAGTATATTTTATGACAATTTAAATGGAAAAAGCTCACTTATTTTCTAAATACAGATGAGATTTTAAAAATAAATGAGATAAATCAAGTAACTGCTGTCCAGTAAGAAAATACAAGTTCAATAATACAAAGTACATAAAATAATACATGAGGACTTCTATTCAATAAAATATATAAATTGTGTCATTTATTTTAAGCAAACATTACACTTAGTACAAATGTAATGGATAAATATATCAATCTGAGCTACATCAGAACAACTGAATATTAATAATGTAAACAGGAAATGTTTGAAGCAATTATGATTAATAATCAAGAAAGTAATTTAAATGAGTCTGTTATAGTTGAATTTTATAATATTATGATTTTATGAACTCATTTGTTCAAAACAGTTTCAGTCAAAACTCAAATCTAGGGTATTATTAACTTGGTACCTGTAGAAAAATGTCCATTCCTTTTTTTTCTTCTGTTCAATAAAAAGCAAGCAAAAATATAAATAGTATATTTTTTAAGCTTTAAATTATATACTGAAACATATTTTTTAAAAAAATTTTACTTATCAAATGATAAGACTTTCAAATAAAGACATTAATGTCATCAATGAGCATAAGTCTTAATGAGGGCACATTAAATTCATTATAATCATAAAATTTTGCATTCGAGAATTTTCTCTACTTAATATTTGCACTAAACAAGCAGAAAATAAAAATTATGTATCATATAGATATGTGTATAAAATCAGAAGTATTTCCAATATACAGGGAAAAAGTGAAACTTACATGAAATGCAGAATTCTCAGAAAATGGCTCATTCAAAGCAATTTTATCAATGTTGTAAAAGGCTTTTTCACTACTTTCACTGCTAAGAGATGAAAATGATGAGGAGCTGAGCCGAGATCTAGATTTAGTTCTGCAAAAGAAATTTTTAACATTAAGGAAATGGACTAATATTTATTTGCACCAAATATGAAAATATAAGGAACATTATTTTATGAGGAGGAAAATTCATTTTACACTCAAATGTTTATATTATAGTAATAATACATTGTCATTCAATTTTTGAAACAATTATAAAGTTTTGAAATAATTAGTCTTCTCTTGTATTTATTTAAAATTATCCATTACTATTACAATTAGATAACAAACATAGTATACATAAATAAAACTTACAAATCATTTCTCGCAGCATTTTCAATCTTTGGTTCTTCTTCAAATGACTTAGAACAAATGGTAGCATGTTTAGGTCTCTGAAGCAATAATACTAATTCAGCAATTGTTTTTGGCTTAAGTCCTGCGGAAAAACACAAAATAATTTTTTTTTGCTTGTTTTTTTCTTTAAAAAATAGCTTACAAAATGGTTCAAAAAATATGCAAAGAATCTATTGGTATTAATCTTTCAAATTAAGAAGGAAAAATAATTAAATCAGAGCTATTAAAAACTTAAAATCTAATAATAATAAGCTTTAAAAAATCATATATAAAAGAAACAAGTTAAAAACAGATCATAGCAATAAAACTATAAATTTAACAACATTTTAGACATATATAAAATAAATTCCTGCATTTATTTTGAATCAGTAACCATATTTTAGAGTGAAAATTATTTTACTTCCACAAATGTGTGGCCCTAATAATGCAGAATAAATCACAAATCAAAATAATTATTTGATAAGGTAATAAATATCAAATAAATTACAAATACATAAAAATAATAAAAAATGTTAAATTATCATAGCACATAAATATAAAAATATTAAACTCCATAGGATTGATATATATACTCAAAAATTATTTTAATACTTTTCCTTTCGAATATTTATTTAATATTTTTTCAAAATTTAAATTCCTATTTTATATTCTTTCTAATAAAAATTCTCAAATATAACATACCAGTAATAAGAAGTGGGTTTTTATCCACATCTGCTGTGGCAACAGGCCCAATATTAATACTTAATCGAAGCAATTCTAGCATTTTTCTTCGTTCAGTCAATTCTTCATACACTCTGAAGATTGACTGATGAGCTTTGTGAGCCTTCCAGGCTGAAAGAACTTCCTCTTTACTACGAAATGTTTTCTTTGATTTTCGTATTTGCTCTAGAACTTTCCTATATGCTTCTTTCCATAGTTCTTTTGCAGTTCTCTTCTTTTTTTGGGAATTGACATTTGAAGAAAATTCTGGATGATAGCCAAGTCTCTGCCCATATGATAAATATTTGGTTGAATAATCTGTGTCTGGTTCATCCTCACCTACATTTTTAAAAAAGTTATATAATAAAAAAGATTGATGATTACCAAGAATATTATGAAACCATTATTTTATATAAGCGTGTGTAAAAACATACATTTTGGAAGCAATATCAAAGCCAAAGAGCAAAGACACTTTTAAATTTTTCCAAATTTGCTTTATTCCATCCCAGGATGCATAATTTATGTACAAGCAGGAGGCATCGAGAGATGACAATCTATAGAGCACCATGAATGAAAGTGCAAAATATTTTTTCCTGATGATTATATACTATAAGATTATGTTAAGGATTTCTTTACATGTGTTGATTTAGGTCATGGATTCAAGGTATTTTTTGAAAAAATTTGTTTAGCTTGACAGATTCTTATCCTTGTGGTTTAAGCAATATTAGAGTACCTGTAGCATTAATTAAACAAACAAAAAATGCAAAATCATATCAGGAAAAAAGAGAACCTTTTAGAATGAAGTTAATATGGGTTAAATTAAGATAAAAATTAGGAAATTAATAAGGATTTAATTTAGATTTAGAAATATTATAATATATACACATATATAATATAAAGCATATAGCTGACAAAAAAAATCTTCTGAATGGTGAACAGCAACAGTAAGATATCTCTACACGTCATTTTGAGGTTTCTTTCTAATTCAAGTGTGCTGCTTTTTGCTTTCAAAGTTCATTACTTTTAAAAGGTATTTAAATTAAAGAACAAAAATTTAAACTAATTTCAGTATTTCTGCTATTTTTCATGAAATACTTCTCAAATAATTGTCATATAAAATTGATTGTTATACCATCTTACAGAAAAGCAATCATCTTTCCAAAGATGTTTGTTCAATTACACTGTCATGTTCTGTTGTCTTGCACAAACTATGAAATAATCTTAATAAGAGTATTAAACAATTCAAAATTATTTATCCCAATTTCGAACAAAAATGAAGACTTAGAGAAGAAAAAAGAATATCATGGGACGATTTTTGCAGTAAAACAAAACACATAAAAAAAAACTTTTTTTATAATGAAGAGTTACTGTCATAAGGTCTTGGTAATAAAACCAAGTGTCTTTCTGTTGTCACTATAGCAATGATAGACTAGGAAACTGACATTTCAAACTGTTTAAATAATTTGTATATTGTGGAATACATGACAGACAGAATAGAAAAATTATATTTAATGACATCATCTCTACAGAATGAAAAATTACATATACTTTAAATTATTCTACTTGCACATTTTCAAAATGTTACTTTCAAGAATTAATTAAATTTTAAAGCATTCATTAAACTTCCTAATTTTTATAATGAAATCAGCTTCAAGCAATTTTTAACTGATTGATTCTATTTTCATTAAAAAAAAAAACATTTTAGACAATAATAGAATTTTGTATATTACTTTTTCTTACATTAAAAATACCAGACATGAAAGTACTTTCATTATGAGGACACTGATTTCCTTAAATAATAACTACATAAAAAAGATAACAAAAACTCCCTAATTTTTAAATGAAATTCCAACGATTTTAAGAACAGACACAGCTGTTATTTTTTTAACATTCATTTTGCTGATATAAACAAGAATGAGAATTGCAACTTCATTAAAAAATAAATGTAAAATTAAAAATGTTTTTTTTTAAGTGTTGGCTTATTATACCTTTATAAACTTCAAAGTCATCCTCTTTCAAAAAATCCTGATCTACTTGAGCTAATATTTCATTCTAAGGAAGAGAGAAAAAAAGTTACTCTGTAGTATTTTTAACTGGAAATTATTTATTTTAATAAGTAAGCATTTTATATAAAATCTTTTTAAATAAATCTGAATACATAGCATTATATTTACAAGAAAATTAAATAAAATATTATTATTACTAATGAAATAAAATTACAGTTTTATCTTGTATCATATTTTATATAAATAAAGTATTAATAAAAAAATACATTATTTAACAGCTGAATGAAAAACCTATAAAAGATTGATTTTGAAAAATCCATGATATTTTTTCCTTCAAAGAATGGAATTATAATGAAAAATTTATCTTAAAATTTATCGATAAATGATCGAATTTTCAAATTCCTTATATATTTATAT
>JAPMOQ010061688.1:1146186-1156987 GCA_026543055.1 Argiope trifasciata | reverse complement strand
ATATATATATATATATATATATATATATATATATATATATATATATAGGGAAATTGAACTTCTGGCAGAAGTAAATGAAGATATAAATATGAATAATAAAGAATTTAATAATTAAACATTATAATCTTTCAGGAAACTGTAGTATGAAAAAATTCTCTTTACATCAGAATTATAAAAGACTTCACCTTACATGCTAACAAATTAAAAACATGAACAGCAACTTGTATTCACTATAAGTAATTTTTTAAAATTAAACAATTAGATTTCATATATACATTTTGAGAATTAAAACACATATAATGATGGGTTTATTTGTTTGTTTTGGTATTTAATTTGAAAAAATGCAGCAAAAATAAGTCATTAAAACATCATTATCATAAACACAAATATGACGGGTTTGCTGTTTTTTGGTATTTAATTTGAAAAAATATAGCAAAAATAAGTCATTAAAATATTATTATAATATAAATTAATATTAATAGAATAATTTACTAGCACTTAAATAGGAAAGACCTACCCTAAAATTCACAGGACAATTTAGGACATTATTACAGTAAAAATAAACTTGTTATAATCCAAATAGTCTGCCACTATGAAGAACTCAGCTTCACAGATTAAAAATTAGGTCTACCACAGGACTCATTCAACAGTCAACTACAAAACATAGCTCAGATTTCCAGGCTAAAGCTGAGTAAATAATAAGAGGCGCCATTGCCACAGATGAATATCAATAAACACATGTTTGACATTGTAGTATAATCGGGGTAGCAGGTGAGTAAAAGAAGTTCTTATCTGGGTGACAGTGAAAAAAGGTCGAAGATCAATATAATAAAATTTAGAACATAGATCCCTTCTTTATAAATAGATGTATGTATAGTAAGTATATTAATCTAAAATTATTTATAATTAAATATAGAATGAAACAGTTTTTTTTCTTTCTCAATCTCTTACTTTACAAAGCAGATGTTTTTTTTTTGTTTTTGTTTTTTTAAGCTTTTAAGAACTGTAAAGAATAATAAAAATATCAAATGTCATCAACTTTAAAAGAAATTCCTCTAAATACAAAAATTTTCTGAAGGTAATGAAAATAATGTATTTCACTCTGTATGTTTTTAAGAAATATTTAGTTAACACCTAATTCTTGTAGCAGTTATCCAGATCTAACAATTTCTTCAAAAGGACATTGTTTTTTTTTTTTAAACTTTTTATAAGATTTAAAATTAAAATAAATCACATAAATAAATTGATTTCAGTTTTATTAATTTATCTTTAAAAAACTAAGTTCATAAACAACTTTAATTATAAGGGGAAAGTTATTATAATACCATTCAATTTCATCTGTCCCTTTCATCTTTTAAAATCTTTTACTTCCAAATCAGTATGTGTTAAAGAGGGGGGTGGACTTCATAAGTAGAAAAAAATTTGATTTGAAATTAATAAACTGAAAATGATATAAACTTATTCCTCAGTCAAATTCTTAACCTCAAGCATTGATCATTGATCTAATTTTTCTTTTTTAAAAATTACAGGAATGCAAAAATTATTAATAAATATTATAGGTATAAGCATTAAATTATTTCAATATTTTTTATTTGTGCACTGCAAACTTAAGTAATATATATGCTTCTAATCATATATTTTAGCTTGACCATCTTTCTTTCAAGCAAACTTTCAACATTTGATGGAAAAAGCCAAGCCCCTAATTAAGAGCAAGCATATATTGAGTAGCAAAGCTAGGCATGTATGTAAATTTAGAACTCAATATTTTTAATCACACAAATTAACTTGAGAATAGACTTGTTCCTCTAAAAATAGATATAAATTATAACTTGACTGCAAGAATGAATCTAATTGTTCACAGTTAAAAAAATATACCATATGATACCATTCAGTATTTTTAATGTCATATCATAAAATAAAAACATAATGATTAATAAGAATTTTTAAGAAAAAAATTATGATCAAAAATACTTATTTGACTACATTTTGCCTTTTTTTTCCCCACACAAGCAATGCAGATTCTGTCACAGTCAGTCCAATTAAAAATGAAAGATTGTAAATTACTGAATCAAAAAATATTCAAGACACAATGAATCAAGATGAATATTCAATTAAAATATTTTGGACAGTTAAACTGCAACTAAAAGATTATGGGGGCTTTTTAAAAAGTAAGGTACCCCAAAATGGCCAATCATAGCAATAACATTGTCCCTCATTACAAAGGGCAATATCAAAGTGTAATACAAGTTTTATAATGTGTATGAGCCAGAGTGAAGTTGGAACCTAGCAATTTTGTTACCTCATTGAAAATAAAGAATCGTTTCTTTTTTAATTGCACATTACGTAATTAAAACAGAAAAACTGTACATATAGTGTCTGCAAATTTTTTATAGACTTGGTATAGGCTTTTTATATATAAAAATGCATGGTAGAGCTTCACTAGACATTGAAGCTGGAACCTGATCAGTTCTTTATTCCAAAGTCTATATCAAAGATCAAGCCAAATGATTATAAACTGCTTGAGCTTATTTGTTTGTTTTGTGACATCAATATAAGTATGGTTATCAAAATAATGAAAACAACTACAAGTAAAAGTAACATTTAAGAATGTGCTTCATAGCCATTAAAATATAATCATATCTACCAAATTTTTAAATAAAGTATGTATTATATTAGTATATAAGGTAGGCTTAATGAAGTTGTATACATCATGAATTTTGGTAAAAAGCATAAAATATTAAACCTTGCAGACTTTCAAAAAAGAAAAATGTAGGAATCGGAGTAGCTGGAGCAACTGTGACCAAAATATCCCAATCTTTAGGTGTTTGTAGAGAAGCAGTGTCTAAAATCATGACATATGCGACATTGCAAGACAAGATCAGTAAAGCCAAACAGTGGACAGAAGGAGGAACTGAGTGAAAAAGACCGATAGATTATAAAATATAAAAAGAAAACAATAGTAGAAAAAATTACTGCAAAATTCAATCAGCATCTGGATTCTCCAGTGTCAAAAAGTACAATTAGGAGGCACTTTCATGTACAAAGCAATTACAGTTGAGTAGCAATTTCCAAATCACTTGCCACAGATAGAATGCCATTTACAGTGATGTGAAAACTATAAAATCTAGTCAAATGATAAGTGAAAGATTGATCGGTTATATTATTAGACAATACATATCTGACATTAATAAGATGATTGGTCAGTTAGATAATCAGACCAATCATCTTTCATACTTTTCCCACAACAACACTAATATGCATCTGGAGGACATCTGCATGATCATGATTGTTGCCTTCCAAATGTCAGATTTGGATTTATCTTGGTATAAGCAGCTGTGTCATGGTTTTATGCTGGACCAATCATAACCTTGAAAATAAATATCACTAAGGGAAAGTAAAAAAAAAAAAGTTTTAACTGATCAAGTACATCCTATGATGTAAAGTATATTTCCTGTAAGCAATGGAATTTTCCAAGATGATAATGCTCCTATTTATGCAGTGGGACATCCAGTCATGGCTTGATGAACACAAGGATGATGTGAAGCATCTACCTTGGCCTGCATAGTTTCCTGACTTTAATACAATTTAACTGCTATATCTATTTCAGAGTCTATCCTCTATTGACATCTCTCTCAGAATTTTCACATCTTCTTAAAGAATGGTACAATATCTTTAAATACTATTCAGTATTTGTATGAATTGTTTCCAAGATGAATCTAAGCTATATAATGTGCCAAATACAATCATATGCCTTATTAATAAAGATCCTTGGATTATTTTAATAATTACCTACACATTTATTTTTAGTAAAAAAAATCTGGTTGGCTTGAGTGAGCTTAACTGTATTTCTGTCTAAATGGTAACAATTTAATTTAGTGGATTTGGTAAATATTTTGAATGTTAGGAAAATAGGAAAGAATTTTGTCTACAAAAAAGTCAAGTAATTAATTCTTCTAAATATACATAAAAAGGGGTGTGTTTTGCATTTTTTTCATAAGAATTAAGAATATATAATAATATCAATAATTAAAATGCATCTAATAAATAAAATATTAATCTTTCATTAAATAAAATTAATTTATGCTTTAATTATAAAAAAATCAATTTTTGCTAAATATCATTTATTATTATTATCATTAATCTTAGATATAAACTAGAATGAATTTCACAGACTTTGGTATTTATCTCATAGCTACATAAACATTGTTTAAAACTTTTTTTACTCAATGCAGCTCTTTAACTATTTTTACCTAGACACCTCTGAAGAATTTGATTTTGTAATTATAAACAAATATATTTTTTGCTCAAATAAAACTATCAGATGGATTTTAAATCATTATATAAATATCAATAACTAATGATTACAGTTTCCATTTAATAATGATGCAATATCAAATAAAAACAAAAGATGTTTTTTTTGGCATACTATATTTTTTTGCGCCACATTTCTTGATTATTTAATTCTAATATAAACAAATTAACAATGCTTCATTTTATGTTAAGACTCTCTTTAATTTTTTATGCGTAAATCATGCTTGCCACAATGAAAATTACATTATTGGTAAAATTATAATTTAGATACAAGACAGAAAAATATATTATACTAGCACTATAAAATAAAAAGAAACTATTTAATTTTCTCTCTAAGAGTTTTGCTGTGCATTTTATTTGTAATTAAACAAATGTTGATGTATTTTTCTCAGAATAATCTAATTAGATAAATTCATTTACATAAGTATTACTGACCGACAAAATATAAATGTTTCAATACTAATAAGATTAAACATGTTGAAAAATGATTTTCTATGCAAAAATTTTCATCCAAGAAAAACAAATTTCCTGCAAAATTGAAATTCCAAATATTGAAATGCAAATAGGTTGCACTTTTTGAAAGAAAAAAAAAAGTACTCATTTCAATTATCAACTGATCATGAAACATTGTAAAATTTATTTAGCCATTAATAGTTATTAAAGACATTTATTTAGAGATCGAAAATCATTATTTTAACCGGCTGTTAAAGTAATACATGAATTTCAATGAAAAACAATTCAATTAAAAGTTCAAATATGATTTTAATATAATTTAAAAGAAAAGACAAGTATAAATCAATTTCTTACATTGAAATTTATTAAAATCTTCATGAATACTAAAAATTTCAAAAGTGATACTTTGAAAATCTCTTATCTGTTTACTTGCCTAAATCGGAACTAAATTATTTTAAAAAGGTTATTTAAATCTACTAACAGGCTAAAAATCTATTAGTTCATATTCAAAATTCCTAACATCCATGATTTCAAATTAAAAACAATTCAGAAATTTGTAAATTATAAATATTTTTTTTTAAAATCAGAAAATTTTTAAATGAATTAAAATATATTTAAATGATTGTTGCTAGAATGTGAAAACAGAATAAAATCAGAAACTAGTATCATAAAACATTTCCTGATATAAATAACTTACGCTTTAAAATTATTCCAAGACCCGGCGTAAACAAACAGCATTCGGCAACATCACACACATTAGTTAACAGCAGTTTAAAACCCATTATTTCAGAGATCTGCACTTCATATCGGACATTAAATTTAAAATTGTGACATTTAACAATCAACAGTTACAAAAAGCCGCCATCTGTCACTCAGGTAATTCGCGTTCACGGAGCTGGGCAGGTGTTCTGTAATTTATGTCAACATGCATAGTATTGGTATGCGTAGAGTTGGCTCGTTAAATTCTTTAGTTTCCAAGTTTCCATTCGTTGTTTGGAACTAAAACTTTGTTTAAAGAATAAAATTCTTAAGTGTTTAGACTTTTAAATGTTATTAAAACAGTTTATTTTAGAGAACGATTTCAAATTATATATTGAATTCTTTAAACTGTAACCGCTATGTTTAATTAATCGTTTCGGTTTTGCTGTTCGATCTACGGTCTGCAATATTGCAATTTTAACCTAAACAATTTATTAAAAATTTCGTTGAAGAATGCGCTTGTACAGTTACATTTAAATTTCTCAAATGATCTTGGATTTGAGAATTACTTGAAAGGATTTTGTTTTAATTTGTAGTCAAACTTTAATCTTTTTTTTATTAAGATGGTGATTCTTTTTCAAATTTTTGTATATACTTAAAAAAAAAAAAAATGGAATTAAATGATGAAACAACCGAAGACTTTTTGCGATTGCAAGGCCGGCATTGGAGTTTACATAATCATTCTGAATGTGAATTAGCGCGTAATATTCCTTTTCTTGAAAGACGCCGAGATGATGCACAGGCAAACAAACAAAATATTAAAATGAATGTTCAGTGTGGTACCGTATCAAAAAATATTAATTTTTCCCTTCCCAGTTATCTTGTTTTTCGAGAAACTGGGATGACTTCACAAACCGATTTTAGTAATCAAGTTATGAAACTGAAACTGAGACAATTGAAGCTTGTGAGCTGTAGTAGAGTTGATTTTTCTGATTATGTTAATTGCTATTATGTTAAAGGGTTTAGAAAAGATTTGCTAGGAGCTTGGTCATACCATGAGTATTCAGCAACTCTTCTCAAATCAATTTCATTTCAATATGCTAATTCAGATTCCGAAAACAACCAGTTGCAGTCTAGTGTTACTGACATCTATTGTGCAGACATTGTAACTTTACCCAGTTATAAAGTATTTGATCTTTGTGGACTTTCTTGTGGAGAGCAGGATTATGTTTTATATGTTGCTAATTCATATTCAAGGCATAAAAATATAGCCCATTTGGCTCGAATTGGTGTTAATGAATGGGGTGATCTACAAGATGATATTGTTCGACGATTTGAACATAAAGAAATATTATGGAGTTGTTCATGGAACAATTTTAGACAGCGGTTTGCCATTGGTGCTGATAGAGGCTTCTATCTGCATGATTATGAAAGTTTTTCGAAAAAGATTGATCTTCCTAAAGGTCAACCATATTCTTTAGATTTCAATAAAGATGGAAATATGTTATATTGTGGCCTTCACAATGGTGATCTTCTTTGCTTTGATCTTCGAGTTGAACCTAAAGTTCCTTCTCTGACAGTTCCTTTATCAAAAAATATCTCCAACATCAAACTTCTGTCTGATGAACAAACAGTAATAGCGAGTGGTTTCAACAGTGTTTTATTTAATGTTAGTATTAACTGATATTTAGTTTTATTTTGAGTCATTTTTATATGGTTGTAATAAGTTTAAATGGTAAAAAAAAAAATTAAATAGAAAAGAAACCCTTTATTTCTGCATTTCAAATTATTAAGAATTAATTTATCATTGATTATTAGCATCAAGATAAGAGAATAAACAAGTAATGGGCTGTAACAATAAAGCTTTAATGAAAATATCTATAAAACATCAAAAATTTGTAACTATTCTTATAAAATATTTCTAAATTAATGTGTCGCCAAATAACTTTAAAAATAATTTTATTCTAATTTTGAAACTTTCTTAATTTAACTTTTCTTATAATGATATAAAGCTTTTGTAGAGATCATTACTCTTTCATTAATATGCAGTATTGACTTGGTCATCATATAAATAGATAAAGTCATTTTCTGTACTATAAATTTGAAATTTCAGACTCTTTGCTCTTTTACTCTGTCTTCTATATCATTCGTTAAATCAAATATTTCCTTTACACTTAAAAAATCTAAAGTTAAACTGATTTTAAAATGAAAATCTTACTCTTAATTAGTAAAAGAATTTGTACAATAAAATATAAGAATAGCATATGATTCACCAACTATTTATTACTTTTTTGTAAATGTTTTATGTTGCACTAACAGTAAAAAAGTAAAACATATTGTGGTCACAACAACATTAAAGTTATTTCAGTAAAAAACTTTTTTTATTTAATCTATCTTTCTTCATATAAACAAATTCCAAGACTGCTTTTTTACTGCAATATATGCATATAATTTTTACACAAGAATTATGTGTAAAAACTATACTATAAACAGAAATTTTTATTAAAAAGAAATTAGATTTCTGAAAAAAGAATTTGTATAAAGATTTTTGGTGTATTCAACTGTGCTTTACAATTATGTGTTTGCAAATAAATATTTTTTCTCTTTCTTTGTAGGTTGATCTTCGCACCAAGAAAGCTGTGTTTCAGTATCCAAATCATTTTAGCTGTTACAAAAAGCTAATATTTAGTTTAAGTGAATCTCTAAATGTATTGTGTGCTTCTGGAGAGGATAATATCACCAGATTGTGGTCCTTGAAAGATGGAAAGCTTTTGCATACCCTTTCCTTACCAAACAAGGACTACTGTGGTCAGATTAATTCTTTCTTTGAAGCAGAAGGTAGGAGAATATTTGTTCACATATTACTTGGGGATTCTATTCATACATATGAAACTTTGGAAGATGAGTGTCAAGATAAACAAGTTTTACAACTCAGTGCCCGACCTCTCTACTAGTCTCATCACCATTGATGTTTTTTTTGTTTGTTTCTTTTGGTACATTTCCATCAGCCCAACAGCAGTTACTGCCAAGCACCTCTTTTCTGTTAACATATCTGATGCTAAAGGGCAAGTACTTCAAGTGTAAAAAGTACTTATTATTGTTATGTTTCTTGGTCGAAGGTTATGGTACTTGCTATGCCAGTATGCATTTTAGTAACTCTTGCTTGTTGAAAAATGTTCATATTTTCGCTGTTTTCAAACTTATGGGAAAACATGCATCATGTTTTCTTGCTATAAAATGAATAAGCAATAACAGTTAGTGAAATTTTAATGATAATGTTGGAAATTGTTAAAAAAAAAAGGAGGGATATATTTATTGATTTTTAATGTTTATATTTAACTTTGCTTGAAGTGTTTGTTACACTTGTTCTATTTGCAGTTTGTTTCACTTGTTCTATTTGCAATTTACTTTGTTTTTTAAATATTTTTCTTCAAGTTGATCATTTGGTTGCCATAATTTTTCTTGTTAGATTTTTATATATATATATTTTGTATAGTAAAAATTTTGCTTCTTATGGACTGAAATTCCCCTTTAATTCAATTTAAATGTAAATCATTTTTATTGGTGCAATATTATTTTTTCAAAAGATATTCAAGTATAATTTTTATCAAAAGTTTTTCAAACTAAAAGTTTCAAAAAAAAAGTTTCTTAAACTTTTAACTATCATTTAATAATTTCAAAATTAATAATAAATTAATCTTGATGATAATATTCTTCTGCTAGCTTTTGCTTTTGACTAATATTAACTTTTTAGTTGCTTTTTTAAAAAAATTTCCTTCCAGGCAAAAAGGAAATGTGTATCTTATTTTAGTGATATAGCATAATATTTGTTGTAAATATTATACAAAACTGATATTTTGTATATTATTTAAATTTTTATTGTTCCTATGCATATTTGATTTATGTTTTGTGCATCATTTGCATTTTACTAATCTTTTTGCAGAAAAAAAAAACATTTATTAAAAATTTGCTGAGAAATTGAGATTAATGGAAGACTAATTTGTGTATTTTAATGTAAACAGAATTTCAGTTTATTACAGGTAAAAAGATTTAAATATTTTTCATATTACTTTGTCATTCCTCTGACATATAATAGAAATTGGAACTATGCTTTGATTCTTTTTTACAAATTTCCTAATCGCCATTTAAGTATTATATTTTCATATATATTTTAACTCAGCATTCTGAAATTTTCTTTGCTTAGTAATAAAGAATGCTTTAGTTCTTTTATCAAATCATTAAAACAAGGTTAGTAAAACGCTTGCTAAAGTTTTTCTAAACAGTTGTGTTTTCAACTACTGTAATGAAATTACATTGGTATTATAAAATAGTTTGACAAATAAAATATAACTATAACTTCAATAAGAAAAATTTCTTATTTTTCATAATTTAATTTTTTTTAAATGTTTAAAATTTTCTTCTAAATGAAATATTTATTTCTAATTGTTGCAATAATTGGATATAGTTAAGCAATTGGGGATGTTACTGATGTAGAGAGATTTTAAAATATAGTAAAAATACATTGTTTTTCACCCTTACATACACAAGTATCAGATTTTGTTTCCACTCAAAAAAATTTTAAGGAAAATATTTTTTTTAATAAAGTGAGTAAACTCTCATGTAAATGAGTGGAATAATTACAATTTTGTCTAACAAATTTTACAAAGATACAACTTCTAATACCATCTTTGTAATTTAATCAGATAGTGGAAGCTCTCATTAATTGCATATAATTATTATTATTATTTAATTTACACAAAGATTTTGATTTCAGGTAATGAATTTAATTCTATTTTTGTAATCCAGTAGTTATATTCAAGTTATCTGCAGTTAAAGCTAGAAATTATTACTGAACAATACAAAAAAGAAATCTCAGTCTTCCAAAACTGTAAGAAATTAAACTTCCTGATGAAAATATTTTTATTTTATTACAGGTTTCATCATAATAATCCTGATCTCTTCCCGAAAGAAAAAGTATTGAAATTTTAAGGGTTAGACAATCCATAGTTTCTATTGGAGCAATAAAAATTTATTTTTATTAAATGAAAAACAACTTTTTTCCATTGTTTTGGCATTATTATTGAAGAGAACTCATTAAAAGGCTAATGTATGTAATCAATTAATATAATTTTGCAGCTACAGAAAAGCAATGATTAATGATTTCTGTTATTATTTCATGATCAGGAAGTAACAGACTGCCTATTAGCAACCTGCATTTTGTTGAAATGATTTATATTTGGTGATAATTTATTTATTTTTCAGGGTTTTTCTTTCTTTCTCTAATCTTATTTTAAAATACTTAAATTATAACATACTTAATTATTATCTGTTAAAGACA
>JAPMOQ010061688.1:1118621-1131186 GCA_026543055.1 Argiope trifasciata | reverse complement strand
GAACACAACAGACACACTGACATCATGATTACTGCTAGAAAATATGTTTATTTTATTATTAATTATCGTTAATTATTATTTTTAATTTTTTGTCGACAGTTTTGACTTGCAATTCCATATAGTTTAATCATTAATGTTTCCAATCTTTAAAATTTGGTGCGATACATCTATACCTATGTTCATAATTTTTGTTTCCAGGGAAACTAATATTTGCAACTTTTAGTCATGATCTATACAGTATTTAAAATTAAATATGTATGTGTCAAATGTTAGTTTCTAAAACTTTAAACATGTTTTTAAAATATGAATACGATGAAATAAATGCATAGTTGGTGAGAAGAAACAATTATCACTATATTGTTATTTTGTTTTGACTCAAAATTGTGGAATTTTAATCTGTTAGTATATTTAAAACCAAAATCATTAATTTGTATATTAAAGCATTTTTTAAATAAATTAAATCTTTGCTTGATAATAATCCTTTTTAAAAAAAAAAATTATAGCAATGCATATTATTTAGAAAACTAAACCATGATTATTTTGTCCCATATTAAACCTATGTATTGAAAACTTTTTTGATGTTCTTTTACCATAGTCTACACTGATTAATATTTATTGAAACCATTTATGCTCTTAACTTCAAAGGTATAATATATTGACTTTTGCACTGATGGTAAAAAAAAAAAAAAAAAAAAAAAAAGAACATTATTTTTACTTTTGGAATTAAATGTGCAAAGAATTCTTGATAACCATTATCTCAAAAATTTTACTTGAATCATTTTTTATGTTTATTTGAAAAGTTTGTTAATGTATATGAAATGCTCTGCATAACTCTGATTCAGTTATTTCTGATAGCAGAAATTGATTAGTAATCACTTGTAAGCCAGCCTTAGAATAGCACCATTTTTTATTTGCAAATGTATAGAATTTTTATATATGTATATATTTCTTTTTTTATTGTTTTTAATTATTATGTATGTTATAGAATCTTAAAGTGATTTTTTTTTTCCTTTCAAATTAGTGCCTTTCAAATGGATTTAAAATTTAAATAAATAAATTATAATATAAATATGTAAATACTGAAAAAAATTTAAATTGTATATAGTAATATAGATTACAAACATATGCACAGTTGCAAAACTCTAGCATTTAAGGACATGAAAAAAAATTCCATTACTTATAAAGACAACTCATTACTTACAACCAATGAGAATTAAATTTCAAAGTACATTAGAAATAAAAAATATGTAATGCGAATCAAATGCAGGATTATTTTAAAAAAAGCTTTATAGATTTAAATCTGAAAAAAAAATATATATTATTTAAAGGATTCTGTGAAAACGAATTAAATCGTATTATTTCAGATTAGCAAACTAGACTGTAAAAACAAAAATAATAAAGCTGATAAAGGAAAATTTCCTTAAAAAAAAAAAAAAATCCATTATTATGTCAATGGCATTCAAGCAGAAAAAAAAATGTATACTGATGTTTGAAAGAACATCCCTTGTTTATTTCTCCCCCCCCTATCTATCTTGAACACTGATAATAGATTATGTCTGTATATGATTACAGATCTATGAAAATAAAGTTTTTGTAAACAAAAAATGCAGTGCAAAAGATTGAAAAACCCACACACGTTTTTTTGCTTGTTTGTTTCTACTTGACTGCAATTCAGTATCTTATAAACAAAATTTTTTATTGGATACGTTGAATATCATTCAAGTGCTAAAAGGAATTAAGAGCCTTAAAAAGTTTTATTTAATCGTGATAACTGTGGACATAAAATATGGTTGTACTTTAACCAATAGAAAAAAATTACAACTTTTATGCTTGATTTTCAACTAAACAAAATAAATTTTTCTTGCAAATAATGTCTTAACATTATTTTAAAAGGGAAATAAAGGAATCATCGGAAAAATGCGAATTACTGATAAGTTATTATTAAAGTCATTCAAATCAATCAAGTTATTCATTGATAATAATTATTAGCTCATCTTTTAAAAAGTGTGTTTAGAATAAGTCGTTACATGTGTATGTAACATAACTCCTTTTCAGCTTTAACGCTTTGCACTAGGATGGTGCATTATTTTGGCGTTTTATTATTATTATTGTTTTTTTTAAGATCTAAAGAATGGTAATTTTCTGTGAAATTCTACTTAAAACTAATATTATATTATATTGTATTGTATTCATAACAGTAAACCAGTCCTGGTTTTAGCCATAGAATTGAAACAGTGAGTTTGTATCATCGTTCTACGGTTTTAGTTGAATAATTTTGCATCGAACATTTTTTCAAGTTCAAAGGATTGAATTGCTTTCTGTGATAAAAGTCGATTCCCCCCCCCCTAATCAGTTGCTCTGATCTTGGTAGCAGATCAAAAGATTTGTTCTATAAAAAGCGTAAAGGTTTTTGAAATCCATTTCCAAGTGGTATTAGGGTTTATCTAATTTTAAAATCCGAAATTATAATCGAGTTATAGTAGTGGCCAACATGGCAACTTTTTTGACGACAAAAGCACCTACAAGATAGTATTGATCTCGTAAAGGCCTTATCACACGGTGAAATTTCGCCAGCATTTTTCCGTTTCTACCCTAAAAAACCGGTCAAGCAAGTTTCATAATCGACATCTTTTCCGAACGAGTTCGAAAATTTTGTCGAAATATTGTCCACAAACGAAATTTAACCAATCGTCTGAAAGTTTGTAGTGACGACACACAAGTGACGTCACTTTCCTTGTCGTTTGCTGACGGAAAGGAAAGAGGATATGTTGCCGAGTGATAAGGCCTTGATTTGTATATATGAGAACAAAAAGAAACGCTGTCTCCTGCTGATAACTCCTATAACTTTGCGTATATTTTTTCTAATGAATAATATAATATACTATATATATATCTTTTGTGTAAGGCCTAGTCTCAAGGATCACACAGATGTTTTATGGCTGCTGAGGTCTACGACAACGAATAACTGCCCCCCTCTCTGCGGGAAACAGAAATTCTTGAAAAAAAGAGATTGAACAGTGTTCTCCCCCCCCCCTTATCTGCTTTTTGAAATTGTAGTTCACTTTCATAAAATTGATGACTGTTAAAAAAAACACTAGATCTGCAGAGGAATTTCAGTTATTGTAACGATCTTACATTTAATGATTTAAAAACAAATTGATATTCAATTTTATTTTGAATATATTCATGCACTTTGTTGTAGCCTTTTGGTTCAGGACCCTTTAAGCGCTGGACCCTGTTGGAAATTATCGGTTTACGCCTACCTTGATCACGTGTTGGTACTTATGAATTCAAAGCCAAAAAGGAAAAAAAAAATCAGCCGAAGAAACATGCAGAATATAAACAAATGAAAAAATATTTTACATCTTTAAAGTGTTTCCATAAAGAAGATATTTAACAAATTGAATATTTATGTTTAGCAGAACAGGCATTGACATTAAATAAAATTCTACTTATAGGCACAAAACTCTTAAGTAATATTTTATTCAACAACGCACAAATCTTGAATTAAAAAAAACTCTTTGTTTTATTTTTCAGAATCTGGAATCTCCTTGCAGTACACTTGTGAACAAAGTTGACATTGACTGCCTTGTTGATGGCCATCTTTCAAACGAATGCGCCATATAGTTTGGTATCATCAATCGCCAAATGAAATTATTTGTTCGTCAGTTGTTAGTATATTTAATCCAGGCTTTAATAGAATTCATTTTTACGAATAAAGATTAAATTGTAAATTCCTTTCTATGGAAATTAGCGACTGAATTAATACGCCGAATCGGTGGCATTTTAAGCCTTATTTTACAATTTACAACCTGTTTGACTTAAACTTCTTTGTGTATTGTTACAATACGGAATAATTCGTTGTTCCCTTCCGTGTTCTTAGAACTGTCTTTCTTGACGACTTCAAGCACTGAGTATTAGAAGGGATTTGTTATAAAAGCGTTTTTAGGCTATTTTGAATGAACTTTGTGCTGTTTCGCGCAAAGAGAAGGGTAGATTTTACTGTATACATTTCACACATTTTTTTTTTGTTGTGAATCTAATTGCTTCCGAATCGAATTACTACATAAAATGAAACAATACGTAGTTTCATTCAACAACGACATAATAGTGATTTAAAATGTTATGAAATTTAGTGGCTTAAAAGCAAAAGCAAAGTTATGGAAGCTAATGGAAAATTATATAACTGTGAAGTGTGCGGTAAAGAGTTTAATAAGAATCACAGATTAAAATTACATTTACGTATTCATACAAAAGAAAAGCCTTACTCTTGTGAAATCTGCGGTATAGCTTTTAATCAAAAAAGTAATTTAAGTACCCATGTACGAGTTCATACAAAAGAAAAGCCTTATAATTGTGAAATCTGTGGTAAATTATTCTATCAAAGTGGCAGTTTAAAAGAACATTTAACTATTCATACAAAAGAAAAACCTTATGCGTGTGAAATGTGTGGTAAAACATTTAGGCTAACCAAGCATTTAAAAGCACATTTAAATATTCATACGACTGAAAAACCTTTTATTTGTGAAATCTGCGGTAAAACATTTAATCAGAAAAGTAATTTAATCGTCCATTTGCGGATTCATACAAAAGAAAAACCATATAATTGTGAAGTTTGTGGCAAAGTATTCTCTCAAAGTGGGAGCTTGAAAGAACATTCAATTATTCATACAACATTAAAGCCGTTTGATTGCGAAAAATGTGGCAAATCATTTGGGCTAGCGAGGCTGTTAAAAAAACATTTAATTATTCATATGACAGAAAAGCCTCATAGTTGTGAAATCTGCGGTAAAACTTTTACTGAAAGTGGCAGTTTAAAAAAACATTTACGTATACACACTGAAGAAAAGCCATATGGCTGTGAAATATGTGGTAAATCGTTCAGAGTAATCAGTCATTTAAAAAGACACTTACGTATTCATACGAAAGAAAAACCTTTTGTTTGTGAAATCTGTGGCAAATCGTTTAATCAAAAAAATAATTTAAGCACCCATTTACACATCCATTCAAAAGAAAAACCTTATGTTTGTGAAATATGTGGTAAAGTTTTCACTCAGAAAGGCAGTTTAAAAAAACATTCAATTAATCATACGACATGAAAGCCCTGTTGTTAAAAATATGGTAAATCGTTTGGATTACTCAGGCTTTTAGAAACACATTTATACTATGTAATAGTCTGGTGGTTATTAAATCTGGGAAATTTTTACTGAGAATGACAAATTGAAAAATTATATGCGTATTCAACGAAAGAAAAACTTTAAAGTTGTGAAATATGTGGTAAATTGCTGACAGAAACCCGTAACTTTCATAGACATTTACGACGAAACATGAAAGAAAATCCTTATAACTATGAAGTTTTTGACTAATCGTTCAGATTTTATATTATACTAGACGCCTTTGGCGACCAGCTGGTTCGCCAAGAGTAATGGGGTCTAAAATTTTCAATTAAATACTTATGTGCCTTGCTTTCTTTATAATTTCTCTGCCAGATATACTTAAACTTCGAAATTCACGTAACACTGATTTACTAAATTAATGATATAGATGGTGCAAACGATCATAGAAACCTTTGTCTTGTATTTCTTTTTTAGAAAACATAACATTTAATATTTATTTAATTTCATCCAATCACGTGGTGAATGTTACATTTTTTTCGATTAAATTTGCAGTCATAGTTAATTTATTTTTTAATTTGAACTTCTGTCAGTATAATTTCAACAGAGCTAATAAAAGCTATTTTTTCCCTTTGCTCGTTCATTATTTATTTTAGAAAATGTCACATATTATATTTCTCTTATTTTATACAGTCACGTGCTAAAAGTTGCATTTCTTTAGATTTAATTTGCAATGATAGTTGTTTTTTTTTTAGTTTGAGCTTCCGTCAATAGGATGGCAACATGCTGATAAAACCTAATTTTTCCCCCTTTACGTGCTCGTGCAGAATAAATTTTATTGTTTTGTCCGAAATATATTGTTGTAAAACATGGGTAAAATATTTCTTTAAAAATTCGTTCAAAATAGAAGCTTAAGTTATACATTAAAACACTGATACCATTAGAAAGCTAATTTTTTAATCTTTAAATTAATGTAAAAATCATGTTTGTGCGATAATATTTTCGGAAGTTATAGCGGAGAAACGTTGAAATTTCGCTTAAATTTTAATTAATTCAAATTCTAATTAAAAATTCGAAAAAAGGGCTCCGAGGTGCACATTCCCGACCTCCAAGGTATACATGTACCAAATTTGGTAGCTGTAGGTCCAATGGTCTGGTCTGTAGAGCGCCAACACACACACACACACACATTGAGCTTTATTATAAGTATAGATATATAATTTTTTTTCGTATTCATGAAACAAAAAAGTTTGATGCTGGCAATGACTAGAGTAAAGCATTTAGCTACGAAAATACCTTGTAATTATATTTACTTACTCATCATTAAAAGAAATCGTGTGTGCATGAAATATGTATAAAAATATTAGAGGAATTCACGCTTAAGATGACATTTATCATTAATTCAGAGGAAGTATCTTCTGAATGTAATACTTCGGAGAAAAAGTTTCTGCAACTCCAATTTCAATTAGCTCTCCCTCATTTGTGTGGAAAAGTTGTAGGATAATAAAGTGAACATTAATAAGCATGTTTGTCAATGTGAAGTAAAAGAGTAAAATGTTCCTCAAGAATCAGGAATTCAAGAGCATGTCTTAGAATAAAATAATAATCGTTATTATGTGATCCCACTAATGTTTTTCGAAATGGACTTACCGTAAATAATTGAAATCAATTTTTTTGTCTACTCTAATTAAAAATACATCGACTTTATTAGTTTAAATAAATTGTCTTGATCTATTTACCTTTCTCAGTTTAATTAAAATGGCCTTGACTTGTTTATTACATTTTACAATTTGAGTAAGACCTAATATTTTAAGATACTTATAATTGTATGTATGTATGAATATAATGTAAAATGGTTTATTATTTTCGCTGATATGGATATATTTTGCTATAATTGCTGGAGCAATTCAGCAAAGTTTTCTTCTTGTGTATTTGAAGTTGAACCTTTAATTAATAAATTAGCCTAAAGGTTATATAAATTTTTTCAAAAGTTTATCTTTGTGTGTTTTTTAAATATATTTTCTTTTGCATAAATGAACTAAGAAGTGCTTTTGTTTGAAAAGCATATTCCTATCATAAGGAATAAGTGTTGTATTAAATACATCTCGCCATTTGCAGGTACAGTGAGTTTTTTTTTTCCTCTTATGTTACTTTGTTATTTGATTACAATTAAGAGCTCCTTGACCCATATTGTTCGTTTGTGCTAAATTTTGTAATAGCGTTTTAAAGCCTCTTGACTTTTAATTCAATTTATAATTAAAACTATGTTAATTAAATTCTTTTTTTTTTTTTTTTTCGAATTATACGGCTCAAAAAAATTTATCATGTGTAAATGTAATGTTGTTTCGGTTAGGGGAGTTTGAAGCTCGAAATTGCATTTTAAAAGTTGACACATTCGCCTTGCTTCATATTGTTACGAATATTACGAGTCTGTGATGCTGCTTCCCAGCGTGATTGGTTCCTTTACTGGAAAGAATGATTTAGAGTATTCTGTACTGGATGCTGCGGATGCTTTTAGAAATGATCCCAGAGCTTGGCGACAAAATGGGTAATTCTCGAAACTTTGGGAATTCTCTCGATTCGTCCATTAGGAACCGAGATACATCCTGATGATCGAGACATTTCTAGCCACGCGTCCTGGGACTATATAAGGGCGGCAGTTTCAAGCTTACAGTAGAATAGTTGGAATCGACGTTAGATAACGAGTCCTCCAGAGGAGAAAACAAGAAGCAGTGGAGCCAAGCAAGTGCTGAACTGAGCTATGTGCCTTGTAGTCTGTTGAGGAAGCAGCGTCTAGTACTAATAAATGCTGTGGATATTGTTATTACTTGTGAGCTACTGTCGTTATTGTGTGCTGCTGTGTGTTCGTCTCGGCTGTAAATAACATGTGTTGTGTCTTCTACTAAAGGACTGATCATTGTGTGTTCATCTCTTCACGCCGTACACACCCACTATACAGGTGAACGAACCCGACGGATTAGTATAGAAAATCCGTAACAATATATTTTAAACCGGTTGAAACTGATTCCTAGCTTTAAAAAATTTTTTTGTTTGGCTAAAATGTTTTGGTTCCTCCGTTAATCTCGAGGGGAGAAAAAAAGCATAATTTTTTACACGCGTATTGATGGATGAACAATCCGAAATGAAGAAGAGGTCTAAGCTTCAAGTAGCGAGATGATTCAGCGCCAACATAGAGAAGGAAATTGCGGAGATCGCCTAATGAAGGTGCAAAGATTTTATGTAGGGCTAGATTTAAAACAATTAATACGCCTTGGTTGTTTTATAAAAATAAATACAATGCTTCATCAACATGACTTAGTTGAATCAGTGGCTTGAAAGTCCATCTGTTATTTAGAGACTAGTGACATGCAAAACGTATTAGAAGAAATTTTAAGAATTTCCCAGAATATGGAATTAGTTTTTGGAAACAGAAAGAATGTTAGCCTAAGATCAGAACATTCATTTGCCTACAACAAAGCAAAATGGGGATCTATATTTAGAATTAATGGCCAGAGAAAATCGTATTATGAACATCATTTTAATGCAACTGTTCCTCCAGAGGGCTACTGGTATTAGAGTTTCTAATCCAACTGTTAAAAAAAGATTCAACCACAGGGGTTTTCATGCACACAGACCTATGGTTTCTGTTTCGTTGAAAGATGACTATTATTCTGTCAGCAGTAGGTAAGTATAAGGGCATCTCAGATATTGATGGGATGAATGGTGCAATGCTCTTAACAAACAAGTAACGCTTCAATGTACAACGGTATGAAAGTGGATAGATTCTCTTCTCAATAGAACTTGGCAATTCCGTATAGATGTGCCAGCTCTGGTGAAGGCAGAGTGATGGTCAAGACAAGTATTTATGTCAGTGGCAATACCACCCTATATATTATCTTAAATCGTTGAATGAAAATTGCTTACGAAGCTGTGGAAACTGGCAATTTAAAGTTATGTTTTGTGATGTTTAGTGGCAGTTACTGGCTTATTAAGATGTCTCCACAGTACTCCCCTACCAGTGAGTCAGTAGAGAGACGAACGATTTTATTGCGCCAAGCGTTATGACTTGCGTATGAGAGTAGCTGCTGCGTCGAGTGAGTCTGACGATTTTGCGTTGCTGATGGAGAGTGTCGTTGTTGCTGCTGCGTCAAACGAGTCTAACGACTTTTCTTTGTTTGCGTTTGATGCGGGGAGATGGCTCCTCGACAACTGTTGAAAAATCATCAAGTCCGAGGTCATCAATTTGGTGATAGTGTTGGCGGAATTGTGCCAATGCGTAGGTTGAATTCCGCCAAGGATCGAATCTGCGATGTTTGGGTTTGTAGTCCAGTAACTTATCCACTATACAAAAGTGACCACTAATGTTTAGTGGTAGTTACTGGCTTATTAAGATGTCACCACACACCTAAGGCTGATAAAGCAGTAGCTTATTTAAGATACACTGATGGAAAAAAAATCCCAACACTAGGAAGGAGCTGTGCTACATAAACGAAATTTGGTAGGCGTGTTTATATATCTGAAAGATGACGTCGATTCAAATTTCGAGATACGCGCGTAAGTGTGGCGCTAGTATGAACATGCAAATGAGGTTTGCTTTAAATAAGCGCTGTAAGGTTCGTGATCGTTATTTACTGTTGAGATTTGACGTAGTGGGTTAATGTTAGTCAAGGATGCCTCTGAGAAGACGAAGAAGCCATTACCGACAGCTCACTGAGTTTGAACGAGGTCGTGTTGTAGGGCTACGAGAAGGTGGGTTTTCTTTCCACGATATTGCTGAAAGACTTGGCAGGAATGTATCCACTGTGCATGAGTATTAGCGGCAGTGGTCAAGGGAAGGTACGGCCTCAAGAAGACTAGGTTCCAGGAGGCCACGTGGTACTACTGAGAGGGAAGACCGTCGTATTCGACGTATGGCTGTGGCTAATCGTACTGCGTCTGCAGCTGAAATTCGAGCTGCAGTTGGCACCACAATGACACAACGAACTATTACAAATCGGTTACTTCAAGCTCCAAGCCAGACGCTCTGTACAGTGCATTCCACTGACTCCAAACCCCTGCCGTTTGCGACGTGAGTGGTGTCAAACTAGAGCTCATTGGAAGACGGAGTGGAGATCTGTTGTGTTTTCTGATGAAAGCCGGTTCTGCCTTGGTCGCAGTGATAGCCGTTTGTTGGTTAGAAGGAGGCCAGGTGAACGCCTGCTAGTGACCTGTCTGCGGCCTAGACACACAGGGCCTACTCCTGGATTTATGGTTTGGGGAGCGATTTCGTATGACAGTAGGAGCATTCTCGTGGTTATCCCACGCACCCTGACTACAAATTTGTACCTCAGTCTAGTGATACAACCTGTTGTGCTGCCATTCATGAACAGCATTCAAGGGGGTGTTTTCCAACAGGATAACGCTCGCCCTCATACCGCTGTTGTAACCCAACATGCTCTACAGAGTGTCGACATGTTGCCTTGGCCTGCTAGATCACCAGATCTTTCTCCAATCGAGCACGTATGGGACATCATTGGACGACAACTCCAGCGTCATCCACGACCAGCATTAACCGTCCCTGCATTGACCGCCCAAGTGCAACAGGCATGGAACTCCATCCCATAAACTGATATCCGACACCTGTACGACACAATGCATGCACGTTTGCATGCTTACATTCAAAATTCTGGCGGTTACACCGGTTACTAATGTACCAACATTTCACATTTGAAATGGCTCTACCTGTGGTCTTGAAACTTTAATCAATTAAATATGTTACCTAGACAAATGTATTCCTAAAATTTCATTACTGTACAATAATATTTTCTTGGTGTTGGGATTTTTTTTCCATCAGTGTATTTTGATGAGAGTGGAAAATGAAGAATGTCTTTTATTATTTCAAAGAATAGAATTGCCCCTTTAATGAAATTAGCCCTTTTTGAGTTTTGAATTGATAGGATGTGTGCGAAAACAGGAATATATAAGTATTTTTGGTGAATTGATTGGTAAATCTGGGTTTGGGAGAATTTTTTAATATTTTTAAAAAGGAAATTAAGGGATCCGAAAACAGGTGAAAAAGTTTGTTTCGAATTGACTTTTAACAGTCCAAAAAATTTCAAATCCCAAGTACTAGTTTGTCCGTCAGAGGGAAATTAAATTTACTGATCAGAAGACTTTCAATTGGGCATTTAGTAGGTAAAAAATTGTACTGGCATGGTCCTAACAGACTTCGTGGAAATACTGATTGTTGGCTTCATCAGATAGTGATGAAATGAAAGAGGTGTGGAAAGTTAGTCATCAAAGCAGAGCTTGGAAATTTTTTGTCATTTGCTTTAGGTTTATGGATAAACTGGAAGACTTAAGAAAGCAATTATTACATTTGGAATTGAATAAACAGCGGCGAGCTGATAATTATAAATGTGATAACAGTTGAACTTGCTGAGCGAAATTACACTTTGGCAATCTAAGCTGCTAGCAAAAAGTTTTGAAAAAATAAACCATTTCGTACGAGGTTTTTAGAATGCATTTCTGGGTCTTCAAAGGATGGAAATTTCAATTTATTAAAAGAATTGCGTGATTCAAAATTGCTGCGAACTGCATTTCGCTAATTTTCTGTTTTATTCTCTTAAATATACTATCGAGTTTTGGAGTGCATGAAGTCCTCATTATATCCGTTCTAATTTTTTATTTGGTTTGTATGTATTGATTGATTTGCACCCTGCAACTATTAAAAGTTTCTGTATTTTGTTTGCCTTAGTTTGTTAGTGAGAAAATGCTGGTCAAATTGATTTTTGAATTTAGAGAATTTGTGATGTTAAGTTTTTATGTTACTGAAAAACAAAATCATCATTATTCGGCGTTCATACTATGTTAAAAAAATAGTTTATAATGCATTTGATCTGTTGCAACTCAAATGGGGGGAGGGGATTCTCTGTAGTTATATTCAAGATACAAGAAAATGCGTGAATAGCACTTATCTGCTAATTATAATGGAAAATGGTTTTCAGGAGTAGAAAAAAAAGAAAAGAAAAGGAAGCAACCATATACCATTATTCAAAATAATAGCACATTAAATAATTTTCATATTTTTTAAATTTATTATCTAAAATTTAGCAAGACAAAATTTATCTATTAAGGGGTAAATATATTACCACACATGCTCTTTAATTGTAAGTCACATAAAATTAAGGTCACAGGTGAAATAAAATATAAAAAATCTTTGTTATGTTACAACTCATTTAATGATTAACAAAAATATATTCTTATTTATTTATTCATTTTTACAAATTCAAATATTTGGGTATTAGTTTCTGCAGTTTTCAATAGTTAATGTTATGCAGCCAATGAGCTTAATCCGTAAATAAGATACAGCATTTCTACATGGTCTATATGCTTTTTTTTTTTCAGTTATTTCACTTTAAGTGAACATATTTTCGACAAATAATTGAATGCATTAAAGGACGAATATGATG